>BOPN01010675.1:3858-8858 GCA_017312705.2 Penaeus japonicus
TGGGAGGGAGGGGGAGGTGGGAGGGGACAGGATTTAAGATGCAGATGTGTTAGCAGGATGGCAGGTGGAGGGAGGGAGGGGGAGGAGAGGAGGGGGACGCGGGAGGGTATGAATTATGGAGAGGAGGTATGGGTAAAAGAGAGAGGGAGGGAGAGATAGGGAGAGGTATGTTGTGGAGAGACTTTTATCATCAAATTTATTTATTTATTTTTTGTTTATTTATTTATTTATTTATTTATTATTTTTTTTTGTTTTGTTTTGTTTCTTGCAATTTTTTTTTTCTCTCTCTTTTTTCACTCTCTCTCTTCTCTCTTTGTCTCGCTCTCTCTTTTCTCTCTCTTCTCTCTCCTTTTTTTTCTCTCTCTCCCTCTCTTTGACTCTCCCTCTCTCTTTCTATTTGATTCTCTCTCCATCTCTTTCTAGACATCTCTCTCTCCCTCCCTCGTTTCCGTCCGCCTGTCTCTCGCCTCAGAACCAGCCAACCCAAAAACCACACAAACGGACACACGGAACCAAACAAACGAATCAAACCACGCAAAGATAATAACAATTACCTCATTAGTCACAGTAAATTATCTCTAATGAGTTATGGATTGTTTTGATGTTCATGACAATACCACTGGTATTAGCTGTGTGATTTCTACCTCGTTATTTCACAACAGGAACAATCGAAGCTTTGCATGCATGTCCAAAGAATTTGTAATTGTATGTGTGTGTGTTGTATGTATGTATACATATATGTATATACACACACATAAATGTATATATGCAATATATATACGTAGATATAATAATAATATATAATATATATATATATATACATATATATATATATGTATATATATATATATATATATATATATATATACATATAATAATAATAATAATAATAATAATAATAATAATAATAATAACAATATATAATATACTCCAATATTGATGATGTGTTGATGATGATATTGATGATGATGTGTGTGTGTGTGTGTGTGTGTGTGTGTGTGTGTGTGTGTGTGTGTTATCTTCCTCTTTCTTTGTTTCTTTTCTCCCCTTTCTCTATTTTTCTTTTTCTTGCATCCTATCCTCCTTCCCCGCTTCTGCTCCTCTCTCTTCGTTCTCTTCTCCTCCACTATCCCCCATCCTTTTCTCTTCCTCTCCCACTTCCTTTTTCCTCCTCTCCTCTCCCTCTTTTCTTCCGTCTAGCCCACTCCTCAGTCATCACCCATTTAAATAGACGCTTAAGAAGCTAACAGAGAGAGAAAGAATAAGAGGAGGATAACAGGAATGAGAAACAGAGGAGAAAAAAAAAAAGTGAAAAAGAATTAGATAAAATCAAGACTTGGAAGAAAAGCCCAACTCTTGGTGAATCATCGAGGTTCAATTGACAGCCCCCTGGAATGGTTCAGAACCTTAGTCCCAAAGTGATGATATCCCCTTCCATCTTAGTCCTACCCTCCCCCACCCCCACCCCCATCCTCCTATAATCCCCTCTCTTCCCTTTCCTCCTCCCCCACCCCCTTCCTTCCTCATCCCAGTCCCTCCCCAACCTCCCCCCCCCAATCCTTTTCTTCTTCCGCATCCTTCCTCTACTCCCCTCCTCCTACCCATCCCCCTACCCCTTTCCTCCTTACTTCCCCCTTCCACCTTCCCCCTCCCCCCTTCCCACATACCAACGACACACCAGTATTACCAACGCTGCAAAAATGCCCCCTTTACCCCCGCTCCTCCACCCACCCTTACCCCCCATCTCACCCACCCTTACCCCCCATCTCCACCCCCATTACCCCCCCTCCTAACCCTCTGACCCCCCCCCCCCTTTTTCTTTCTTATCGGCATGCCATCGTTGCCAGAACACTCGTCCGGCCATGACACTTATGTCCCAGAGGCGTAAAGGGGATAATCGCATGTCATGGCGAGTCGAGTGGCCAATCCGCACGCGCCTGTGATCCCGCTGTACACTTTGTGACAGTGGGCTTGAAGAGAGCCTCGCTGTGTGCGTGTGTGCGTGTGTGTGTGTGTGTGTATGTGTGTGTGTGTGTGTGTGTGTGTACGTGTGTGTGTAGGGGGGGGTGTACGTGTGTGTGTGTGGGGGGGTGTACGTGTGTGTGTGTGGGGGGGGTGTACGTGTGTGTGTGTGTACGTGTGTGTATACGCGTGTGTGTGCGTATGTGTGTGTGTTTGTGAGGGTCAGGGGTTTCTCTGGAGTGCTGTGGGTTTGTTTTCGGAGTATAGGAAGCTTTTGGTTTTCATTTGGGGGAGGAGAGGGGGGGGGGGATTGGTGTTTTTTTCGTTTTTATTTATTTGTGGACTTTGCTTGCTTTTCCAATCTCTCTCTCTCTCTCTCTCTCTCTCTCTCTCTCTCTCTCTCTCTCTCTCTCTCTCTCTTACTCTGATGGTGTAAAGAATAACTGTTAGTGAAAATAATGCTAAAGATAATGATTGTAATGATAAGGATCATAAGAATTTGATGACGATCATAGTGATTATAATGATAATCATGATGATGGCAATGGTAATAATAACATTAACAATGATGATAATAGGGACAGTAATGATGATGATAAGGATAATAACAATGATGATAATAATCATGATAATGAAGATAATGACATAATAGTAATAAAAAATAACAATGATAATAGCAATAATAGAACTAAAAAGGGAACAATACCGGCACCGGCAAAAAATAAATAAATAAATAAATAAATAAATAAATAATAAAAAATAAAATAAAGAAGGAAACCAATGTCACTACTCACGATAATAAAACAAAACAAAAAAAACAGCAACAACAGCAGCAAAAACACAAACCCATATATAAATAAAGTCTAAATAACATACGATCTAAATGACTTTAGCGCGTAATAGAGAGGTCAGTAGACTCCTCTCCGTGCTATTACCAGGGAATGCGGGCCTAAAACTTTTCACCGCATTCTTCCCTCTTGTCTCCGCGCCCTCTGCACCCGTTCGCCAACGCCCGAAGGAGGAAGAGATAAAAAGAAAAAAAAAGAAAAAAAAAAGAAAAGGGGAAATGGGAAGGAAGAGGTATCGAGGATGGAAGGAGAGGGGAAGAGATTGAAAATAAGGAAGGACATTGGTAGGGGGTAGAGGTCGATGGTAGGAAGAAAAGGAAGGAAAAGGAAAATGAATCTATTTTCATCGGTTTTCTAGTTTTTTCTCTCGGCGGTCTCTGTACCCGTTCGTCAATGCCCGAAGGAAAAAAAAGGAAAAAACGGGAAGAATTTAGAAGGAAGAGAGATAGAGGGTAGAAAGAGAACGAAGTAGATGGAAAGAGAGTTGATGTTTTTTTTATCTGTCTTCTTGTTTTGTTTTGATATTGTCTCGGCGGTCTCTGCACGCGGTCGCCACAGCTCGAAGGAGGAAGAGTTTTTTTTCTTCTTAATAAGAAAAAGGGAATTAAGAAAAATGGCGGAGGAAAGGAGAAGGAAGGAGAAAGGAATGCAATTCCTTTTCTCTTTTCTTGCTTTGTTAGATTTTGTCTCAGCGGTCTCTGCACCCGTTCGCCAATGCCTACAGGAGGAGACGAGAAAAAAAAGTAAGGAAAAGACAGAGACGGAAGGGAAAGGAAAGCTTTTTTTCTCTTCGCCGAGAAAAATGGTAGAAGGGGAATGGAGAGAGCGCAGAGAAAAGAGGAGTGTGAGAGAGAGAAAGAGAGAGAGAGAGAGAAATGCAGTCATCAAATTGCATGTTTATCATATTTTCCATAAAAAAGTCTTAATACGAACGGAACAAATAGAGCACACGAACAAAACAAAGTAGTAGAAAAGGTAAAAAAAAAAGGAAGACACCAAAATCATAATAAAAAAGGGGGATGAAAATGAGAATACAAAAATCGCATATAAAAAAGAAGCATAAATAGCATTAAATAAAATAAAAGACCAAAATACGAAAAAAAGAGAAGAAAAAATAAATACCAAATAAAGTTACAGGTAAGAAAAGTTGTATAAAAAAATGATAATAAAACCCTACTGTATATGTAGGAAAAAAAAAGAAAAAAAAAAAATAAATCATAAAGGCCAAACAAGGAAAAAGAAAGAAAGAAAGAGAAGGGGGGGGGGGGAAGGGTGAAACAAGGAAAGGGAAAATGTGTGGTTGAAACTTCGACTGGTTTATTGGTCTGATTCCAGTGTTTAGCATAGATGCGCTCAGGGCAACTGTGGCGCTCGGCTGGCCTGGTATGCACGGCGGTGACTCAGTGCTCGGCTGGCGGGGCGCTCTCGCTCTCCCTCTCTCTTGCTCTTGTGCTCTCTTGCTTTCTCTCGCTCTCTCCTTTTCTCGCTCTCCCTCTCTCTTGTTTTTGCTCTCTTTTGCTTTCTCTCGCTCTCTCTCTCTCTCTTTCCCTCTCTCTTGCTCTTGCGCTCTCTTGCTTTCTCTCGCTCTCTCCTTTTCTCGCTCTCCCTCTCTCTTGCTCTTACTCTCTCTTGTTTTCTCTCGCTCTCCCTCTCCCTTGCTCTTGCTCTCTCTTGCTTTCTCTCGCTCTCTCCTTTTCTCGCTCTCCCTCTCTCTTGCTCTTACTCTCTCTTGCTTTCTCTCGCTCTCTCTCTCTCTCGCTCTCCCTCTCTCTTGCTCTTGCTCTCTCTTGCTTTCTCTCGCTCTCTCTCTCTCTCTCGCTCTCCCTCTCTCTTGCTCTTGCTCTCTCTTGCTTTCTCTCGCTCTCTCTCTCTCTCTCTCGCTCTCTCTCTCTCTTGCTCTCTCTTGCTTCTCTCTCTCTCTCTCTCTCTCTCTCTCGCTCTCCCTCTCTCTTGCTCTTGCTCTCTCTTGCTTTCTCTCGCTCTCTCTCGAATAATAATATCGGGACTGCGACCAAGGCGGAAAGCGTAATGAATATTAATATAGCAATATAAAATATCACGTATTTGATAATAAATGCGACAATAATAGATATATGTATGTAATAGGTAGTAAATATTAATGTTTTGACCGTAATAATGTTTGAGACGTGTGATTGTGTGTATTATTAATGAATAAATATTGGCGATGTT
>BOPN01010675.1:13858-21170 GCA_017312705.2 Penaeus japonicus
CCGTTTCATCTTGCTGGCTGCGTTGCGATCTCCGGCCGGCCAGGTGCTTCGGACGAATGCAGCTGCCAGATACCGCTGGTGAAATTTCCTGATGGATGTTTGTGGCGCGAAGGGGCTTTAAACAGAGGGTCGGGGTAGGGGGTGGGGGTGGGAGTGAGGTTAAGTCAGGTTAGAGTTAAGGTTCCTATATAGGATGGGCGAATCGCCAACGAAAGTCCTTCGTAACTTGTTAAGAGTTAAATTTGACATTGACCATAATTTCGAAAAACAAGAAAAAAAGTGTCTTACATATTTAAGAAAGCCAATTGTGGATCTCGTTATTCCTGTCATTTTCAAAGACAATGGGGGAAGACATCAGAATTTCTCCTATATGTGCGTGTGATCCACTGCTGCCCACAAACTTTTCCAAAATCCTTGGCACAGCTGCAAGCCAAGTCCCAATTTCCTATATATATAATGATATGATTATGATATGATTAGAAGTAGAAGGCAAATCGTTTACACAGTACCCATATTGTTTTTGTACATATAACACTGATTTAACAATTATTTAGGGAAATTAATAATGATATATACTAAAAATGAAGACTTATTTCTCTTATGTATTCTGTCATGAAGCTAAAGAAACATAAAATATCTGTGAATTTGTGATGATAATTAAAGGCTTAGGCACATGAATTTCTATAAAAAAGGGTGCATGAGCATAAGGAGAGGATTATCATTAATACCATTATGCATACGAGTACCAAATCATGCACACTAAATGAATACCAAATCAAACGCATTGCGGGTACAGTGCACCAGATGATAATCTAAATCATCAAGTCATACACAGTATCGCATGGGTACCAGATTATTCACCTTACGAGTACGAAGTCATGCACCTTGTAAGTACCAAATCATGCACAGCGTCCACGAGCATCAAATCATGCGCCTTACAAATATCAAATTATATGCAGTATCGCCAAGACAATCGCAATATCAAACGAGTAGCATATCATGCAAGAGTACCTAATTATGCACAACAGTACAGGTAGCAAAGCATGCACACTATTGTACAACATCAAAGCATGCACAACATTACAGCTACCAATGCATGCACACTATCACTAACGTTTTCCAAAGAGTCAATGTTCACCTGAAAAGTATTTTGGAATTTCCGGCGAAAGCAGGTGTTCAAGAAGCGTTTTTGTTTCATGTTTTGTTTGGTTGGTTGAGTGACTGTTTGGTTGTTTTTCATTTGTTGTTTGGTTGGTTAAGTAGCTCTTTGGTTGTTGGTGTTAAGTTGGTTGTGTTTCTTAATTAATTGTTTGTCTGGTTGAATGGCTGTTTGGTTGCTTTTTAAATGGTTGTTTGGTCAATTGTTGTGGCTGTTATATGAAGGATAATATTTTGTTATTCTTGTTATTTTTGTCTTGTTATGACGATCGGTGATTGTGAATTTACACGCGAGCACATAAACAGGCACACACACACACACACACACACAAACACACACAAATAAACAAACAAACTAGCACCAGCCAACAATCACAAGCACAACCTCTCGGTCACTCATACAAACAAAGGCATAATGACAGAGGCACCTGCTCTCCTGCTCTCCTGGCCTCATCAGGGAAAGCCAACGAGAATCAAGAGGCATTTGCATTCCTTGATTCTGAAAGGAATTCCAGACAGCTTTCTCTCCCACTAGTTTTTTTTTATCCCTCTTTCTGTGTGTGTGAGAGAGAGAGAGAGAGTGTGTGTGTGTGTCTAAGAGAGAGAGAGAGAGTGTGTGTGTGTGTGCGTGTGTTTGTCTAACTGTCTGTTTCCGTTTTTATTTATTTATTTTTATTTATTTATTTTTTTCTGTCTGACTGATTGTGTGTCTTTCTGTTTGTCTGTCTTCTCCTTGCTTCCCGCTCTCTCTCTTTCTATTTCTTTCTCTCTCTCTTTCTATTTTCCATCTATCTTTCTATCTATCTATCTATCTATCTATCTCCACACACACACACACACACAAACACACAGGTATATATATATGTATATATATGTATGTATATATATATATATATATATATATATATATATATATATATATATATATATATATATATATATGAGTGTGTGTGTGTGTAAAGAAAAGACCTCCTACTTTCCAACTTCCCGAAATGCCAATCCTCTCGGGAAAAGGAAAGAAGGAAAGAAGGAGCGGGCGAGAGGAGGAGAGAAGGAGAATGATAATCGTGTGGGAGGAGACGAACCCGAGAAGCAGGTCGGTCATTTCGTGTTTCGAGGCACACGAGGAGGCTTGTTCTTCTGCTTTCCTCCTCTTCTTCTTTTCTGCTTTCTTCTTCTTCTTCTTCTTTTCTTGCTCCTCCTCTTCTTCTTCTCTTTCGATTCTTCTTTCTTCCTCTTTTTCGTCGTCGTTATCTTCTGTTTATTTTTTTTATTATTATTATTTTTTAAATCTTCTACTAACTCTCATTTTCTTATCCTTTTTCTTTCAAATGTTCTTATTTCGTTTTTCCCTTTCCTTCTCTTCTTTTTTTTCTTCTTCCTCTTTCTTCGTCTTTTTCATCTCTTTTCCTCTTCTTCATTTACTTCTACGCCATCACTTTTTTCCTCCCTCTAACTCGACCCCGCCTTCTTCTCTTTCCTCTGCCCTTTTCATCAATGGAATCGAGCGCACATATGTTTGGCTTTATATATATATATATATATATATATATATATATATATATATATATATATATATATATATATATATATACATATGTACGTGCATATATATCAGACCACTCCTTTATTCTTCCTCTCTCTTATCCTTTCCTGTGTCCTCCAGCTCCAGAGAGAGAAAGAGAGAGGGGGGGAGACAGACACACTGACAGACAGACAGACCGACAGAGAGAGAGAGAGAGAGAGGGAGGGAGGGAGGGAGGGAGATAGAGAGGAAAAGACTGACAGACTGACAGAGACAGATAGACAAACAGGCAGAGAGAGAGAGAGAGAGAGAGAGAGAAAGAGAGAGAGAGAGAGAGAGAGAGAGAGAGAGAGAGAATAAGAGAGAGAGGTGGGGAGGTGGAGGGGGGAAGACAGACAGACTGACAGAGATAGACAGACATACAAACAGACAGACAGAGAGATAGAGATAGATAGATAAATGGAGAGAGAGAGAGAGAAAGAATCAACTTGATTTTCTCTAGTTCATCTCTTTATTCCTTATTCTCCCTCTCTTTCTATTTTTTCGGTGTTCCCTGTATGTATTTTTGTTTATTTGTTATTCATTTTCATATCAATCCATTTCCGTTTTTCTTCTGTTTATGAATGAATTACTGATTTATTCATTTATCTGATTTTTTCTTTGTTTTTTTGTTTCGTTATTTTCATTATCTTCATTCATTCATTCGTATATTTATTCATCTATTTACGTTGTTTATTTTTTGCATTTTTGTTATCACTTTTGTGTTTTCTTCTTTATTTCCTTTTTTACTTTGTTATCCTTCTTCGTTTGTATCTATCTCCTTTTCTTCCTCTCCCTTCTCCTCTTCCTTCTTTTCCTCCCCTTTTCTTAATCCACATCCCTCCCCTCCTCATCGACTTCCCTCTTCCTCTTTCTCGTCATCCTCCTCCTCCTCTACCTCTTCCGCCGTTTATTCACCCTTGCCTCGTCCATTCCCTTGTCGTTATCACTCTTATCTCTCTCTTATCTTTGTTGTCCTATCGCTACTCCTCATCTTTATCACCATCGCACATTCCTCCATCTGTGGAAGATCGAAAAAAATGGCGAAAGAGGGAGGAAGTCAGGCGTGCATGCAACACCACGAGAGGAAAACCAGTTGCAAGATTGCAGATGGCGTCGAAGAGGAGAGGGTGGAGGGGGGACTAGAGGGGGGGGGGGCAGGTGAAGGGGGTAAGGACCAGAGGGGGAGGGGCAGGGGACTAGCGGGGGAGGAGGGGGGAGGAAGCCAGAGCATGTTGCAGAGGTGCCTAGCAACCACAGGGAGTGTGCAATGAACCGGTGTTGCTGTTGCCGGGGCTTGGTGCGATTGCATTAAGAAAAGAGAGATAGGGAGGGAGATTGAGAGGGAGAAATGTGAAGAAATGCAGAGACGGAGAGAGAAAGAGAGGGATGGAAGGAGGGAGAAGAAAGAGATCGGGAGGGAGTGAGTGAGACCTGAGTTAAAAGAGATAAGGAAGTAAGGCGGGTAAGAGAAAGAGAGAGAGAAGAAGGGAGAAAGAGAGAGAGGGAGAGAGAGAGAGAGATTATAACTATTGTCTCAGTAAGATAGGAAAATGAAGGAAAAGAAAGGAAGGAATGACAAGAAAAGGAAGAATATAAAGAGTTGATATATACATGATACATATATATATATATATATATATATACATCATAATATAATACAAACATAGATATAGAGTATGAGATCAAAGGCGTTATCTATAGTGTAATCGACTAGCAATCATTTCAACTTGGTGGGCGGAGCATAGACGCTGTCGGACGTACGACGGCGAAAGTGTCGTACCGCTCGAACAAAACCAGCCGTCACGCTCACAGAGCGACCCGTGCCTCTGTGGCGCGCCTTTGAAAAACATTTTTTTTACAGTTATTTGCTTCTTCTTCTGATGAAAAACACTTTTAAGTTCATAAAATACATTTCTTCTTTGCTTTAGTAATTCATATCGGAATGTGATTCTGAATATGTTAACAACATATTACTTTAAGCATGAAAAAAGTTTATTTCTTCAAAAAACTAGTTGTGCAGAGTAGCAGCCAGTAAATAGATCTTATTTGTGTAAATATAGAATTCATTCCATGACACATCAATCAAAGCAAAATTCATTCTAGGCTTATTCACCTAGGTATGCTATACTTTTCATGATATTTTCATTGCAACAAAAGTTATCCTCGCATATTGTGCTTGTATTATAGAAGTCTTGTTTAAAATGGATATCGCACAACACACAAAATTATTATTATTTGCAAACATTATAGGTTATCACAGTAAATAATACTAAACTCAGGTATTTTATTGTTTTACATGAGTTACCGACTTGATTTACTTCAGTTTTCTCTGAAGAGAGCCTTTGCTGCCCATCAAATCTAAACAAATTCGAACGCCTTACTCTGATTGTGACTATATACTTCAATAGCCTTTGATTACCAGTCTGCCCTGAGAATGAACATAAAAATACACCCAATAGACTTTTTGTTGTTGTTTAAATGTTTTTCATGTCAAACACTTAGTAAATTCAGTTTCTTACGAGTTAAAAAGTAAATGTAATCCAAGCCAAAGGATTCAAACAATTATTTATCACCCATTTATCAAAGCTACATATGGTGGTATTTGTTTTACATTTTCATGCATGATCTGGAGTCTCAAAATATGTAATATAGTGGATTAAGGATGATCTTGGTCGATTTCTAGGTGTTTTATTGTTGCTTTTTGCGTTGGTGTACTCATGATCAGTGTTAGTTTTTCATTGTTGTCATCATTGTTAGATTTAATATTCTAAATAAAATATAAATATATATATATATATATATATATATATCTATCTATATACATACATACATACACACACACAACACACACACACACACACACACACACACACACACACACATATATATATATATATATATATATATATATATATATATATATGCTCTTTACTATATGTATATATATGTAATAATAACTAATATTAATATATATATTTAATAATAATATAGCCAATAATAATAATATATATATATATATATATATATGTAAATATGTATATAATATGCATATATGTATGCATGCATGTTGTAATATGTATATATGTAATAATAATAATAATAATATATCAACAATAATAATAATAATAATAACTCTCAATAATAATAATAATAATAATATATGTAATGTTGTTGTTGATGATATGTGTGTATTGATGTAGTATCTTTCAACAATACATGCAGTAATAACTGTATAACCGTACGTATAATAATAATAATAATAATAATAATAATAATAATAATAGCCATAACAATAATAATAACTCAATATGTAATATGTAATAATATGTATCCAAATCTTGATGTGTCTTATTAATATAAATAATATAAATACATAATAAAATATTTTATATCCCTCCCCCCCCCTCTCATCCTCCATCACACAGTCCCTCCCTCCTACCCCTCCCTCCAGTCCCTCTCGCTCAGGTAACTTCACCGGGTACCTGGTTATCCTTAGCTCCGTGAGGTTAACTGTTCCTTCCACCTGTGGGTTTTCCCGAATTATCCTTCGTGCGCTATGTCTCTGGCGAGGGGGTGGGGAGGGGGGGCTATGTGCATATTCAAGATGTTTGGTTGAGTAATAGATATGAAGTGAATTCTTTTAATGAAATATGTATATATGTATATGTGTAAAAGTTATATTTCTTTTAATTGAAAATGTTCATTTGTATTTCTGATTAAATTCATATACAGAATAAGCTCTTTTATTTCATCATATAAGAACTCTTGTAAGATAACTGTATATAGCAATACATAATTACCTATTTTCCTATAAAACAGTGGTTAACACATTGAAATATATGTATTTTTAAATTTCATAACTATAAAATACAGTTAAGAACACCAAACGCACAGAATAACATAATACAGTTGATAAGTATATTTCAGTTAAGAGATCAAGAAAGACACTTTGACAATAGAAAAAAAAAAAACAGTGATAAAAAGAGTATATATAGAGTATATAAATAAAAAAGGTATATATATAGAGAGCACCCTAAGAAATAAAGAATACATGAAATAAGTTAATATGCAGTATCAAATAACAATGTGATAAAAATAAAACTTTTTGGCTGTACAGTTATATACTTTATTCAATTTGGGTAAAATTCATTCTGTACTATAACACTATAAATGGTGCTTTGCTACAATACTGGCGTGAATGAAGTTATAAGCTACGAAAAGGAAGGAAGTAATTAATGAAAGTTCATGTTCATGTTCATAAGATGTCCTTTTGGTGAGAAAGAGGGATATGTATATATGTGTATATATACATACATACATACATATATATATATATATATACATAGAAAGATAGATAGATAGATAGATAGATAGATAGATAGATAGAAAGATAGATAGACAGATAGGCAGATAGATAGATAGATAAATAGATAGATAGTGAGAGAGAGAGAGAGACAGACAGACAGACAGAGAGAGAAAGGCAGAGTGGGAGAGAGAGAAAAAAAAGAGATAGAGATAGAGATACATAAAGATAGAAAGATAGAGAGAGAGACAGAGAGAGAGAAAAAAAGAGAGAGATAGAGAAAG
>BOPN01010676.1:2500-5000 GCA_017312705.2 Penaeus japonicus
ACCTCTTAACCGCCGCAACCAGGCTGGTGAGAAGAAGTTATGCCTGTTAACTTCGTGGAGGCTGGAGTGCCGAGAGCTCTCTGGCCTCTATTTCTAACATGCAATCATGCCAACTGAATCCTCCACAAAAGATAACAGAGCCTAGCTGTATAAAAAAAACCCAGTCAAATTTTGCCTTCACAAAGCTCACTAAACTGAACAAAACTGATATACACCATCATAATTAGATAACATTCGAATGACATAAATTGTGCCATCTGTGCGCTGTAGATGCCCTTGACACCAACTACCTTGAGGGGTGTGATATTGCTAGATGTAATATACAAATTCTTTTTTTTTTTTTTTAGATATTTGCAATTTCCATTATTTTTCTTTTCTAACTCCTGAACCTTTTCCAACTATTTCCGCCTGTTTCCAATGAGGGAGATGTCCTCCTTCATCTATATATACCACCATGGCTTTAGAAGTCGCCCTGTAACATACATTTGCTTGATGTCCCTTGAACTAGGTGTCGAGTCCATGATTCCATCACATTGATATCATTCATCACACCTGTTGCTATTCGAGGGTTCTTATCTCTCACCGGATCTACATTATTTTAGTGCTGGCAATGTTCCCTTTGATGACGTTTCCCATCAACGGTAATCTGGTTGATGTTACTCTTCTTCATTCTAACGCATTGTACAAGGGGAAGAATTGGCTTTAGCCCTCAACATATTTTCTGCCCTTCTCTTCTGGTCTTTAGTAGGAAGCTTGTCAGGTATCAGGGCTTCGTGAAGGATTCTTCAAAGCACGTTTCGGAGGATAGGGAGATTAAGAGACTTCAAAGCAAGTTAGAGATCGTCACCTCGTCTCGCAACTCGACATCAATTCGTCACTAATCCATCTCACTTGTCCGTGACTCACCATCAGTTTATAACTCGAAGGTTAGAGTCATTCTCTTCTTACTTGTAATGGTATCTTTTATATATTTTTTCGCCATCAGATATGACTGGGAGATCTGGAGTCGTTCCTATCTCGCTTACAAGGATGTCTTATTACCTTTCTTTGCTTGTTTCCTTTTGCCTCGTAGAAGTTCACTACTTGTTGGTGCTCTTTTTTTTTTTTTTTTTTTTTTTTTTTTTTGGGGGGGGGGGGGGGGGCTACGGACATCTTAATCTAGACTAGTATTTAAAAAGAAATAATGAACACACACAAGAAATAAGAAAATAAATTAATATGATAATAGGAAATAGGAAAACTAAGATGAAAGATGACTTTAAACAATTATGTATATAATGACTTATTAATCAACACAGAATTCCTGGGAATGCCAAAAGGGGGTCATGGTGTCAGTAAGTGTAAAAACCGCTGCCTTATGGCATATCTGACCCATCTCAATGACCTCAATACCATTATAATTATAACATCGTTGTTAGATCATCATAGTCAGAATTTGTGTTGTTATCACTAGTATCATTATCGTTGTTATGATCATTATCATCGATGCCATTACTATCACCATCATTACTATCATTATCATTATTACAATTATTATCATCATATCTACTATCACTATATTCGTGAGATCAATGCGATCATGTGGTTACCATTGATATTTTTTATCTTTAGAAATTACAATAATGACTTATCAAGCAAACAGCATACCCTACCTTCATCACCGTGATGATGTCATACCCCACATCCGGGTACTAAAATGCAACATCATTTGGATGTTTTCGCTAGTTGAAGTAAGTCGAAAGGGATCATGTCTTCTCTTTTATGCATCATATGCAAGTTGATGCAACATACATCCTGCTTGTTGTTGAGGCTAGCGACACATCATACTTGCGCCCCAAGCTAGCTATACCAACATTTAAAAAATGACATTTGAATTTCAGTTTAAGAGTGAAATGAAATTAATATTCCCACAAACTGTTACGTCACAGGACCAAGCTAGATGAGGGGGCACCTATGTAACGACAGGTGACAGGAGTACTTCTACTGCTGTCCCTGCTGCTTCTGCCCTGAACCAAGGAAGAAGTGGACATGAATCAGCAGGGTGACTCTGACGACTTACTTGATCTGCCATACAGGCTTCTTGCACATCATGCAAGTGAGGCAATTGAGCTCCAAGTAAAGAATCTTACGACCTACCACATCCGGCAGCTGTGACACAGGTTGCCAGATCTGCAGCACAGGTGGCCGACCTTGACCCTTCCGGAGAATTTGTTGGCATTAGGGACGGACGCTTCCTCCATCAAGTTTATTCTAAGCAGGTACATATTATTTATTCTAACCAGATACATACTATTTCTTCTAAGCAGGTACATATCATTTATTCTAAGCAGGTACATACTATTTCTTCTAAGAAGGTACATACTATTTCTTCTAAGCGGGTAATACTATTTCTTCTAAGCAGGTACATACTATTTCTTCTAATCAGGCACATACTATTTCTTCTAAGCAGGTACATACTATTTATTCTAAGCAGGTACGTACTATTTCTTCTAAGCAGGGA
>BOPN01010676.1:17500-21161 GCA_017312705.2 Penaeus japonicus
TCTGCTGTTCAGTGTTTGCAGTATGGGTTTAAAGTAGGACCTAAACAAAGCAACTTTTTTCCCCATAAATTATTTATGTAATGCAATATATCGCTGCAACATTGATTTATTTGCTCATGAACTCCCCTCTCCATCTGTTGACGCCGTGTCTTCTGCTTCTCGTGCTCGAGTCATTAAATCTCTGAAGCAGAAGAACGGCAGGGAAGGCGAGAAAAAAGTTGTGGTTGACTATACAAATACACTCTCACACACACACACATATATGTAAAGTTACATATGCTTGTAAATATATGTATATATATATATATATAAATATATATATATATATATATATATATATATATATATATATGTATATGTATATTTATATGTATATACATATACATAAATACACACACATATGTGTGTGTCTGTGTACATATATAAACATATATATGTATGTATATACATACATATATATATATATATATATATATATATATATATATATATATATATATATATTCATATATATATAATAATAATAATGATAATGATAATAATGATAATAATATATATATATATATATATATATGTATATATATATATTACATATATCTATATATATATATATATATATATATATATATATATATATATATATACAAATATATATATATATATATATATATATATATATATATATATATATTCATATATATATGTATATATCCATATATATGTATGTACCCATATATACGTATATATTATATATATATATCTATATATATATAGATATATATATAGATATATATATGTGTGTGTGTGTGTGTGTGTGTGTGTGTGTGTGTGTGTACGTATGTGCATATATATATTCAATAGCGTTTTCCGTTGCCACAGCACGTGCCCCAGAACCCGCCCCAGAACCCGCTCCAGAACCTGCTACGACACAATCGCCCGAGGAGGACACTCAAGCACCAACTGATCTCACAACACTCTCCAACTTCACAGCAGTGTCAGATCTAATAACATCAGCTTTCCAAACAACAACAGAAACCCCCAATGACCTCTTAAGACAACTGGAGGAGCTGCAACAAACAGCCAGGCAGCTCGAGAAGCAAGCAGCTGATCTCGAGGAGCAAGGAGATGCAACAGAAGACGTAATAGAAATGCTAAGACAGCTCATGGAATATATTGAATCTGGAGGTCGTCATCGACTCCGTAGATCAGCGGCATCGGAAATAGTATGTCTCGTTTCTTATTGACGATTTTTTTGGATAATGGTCGTAGAAAAATTTCGTTTCTCTCCTGATTTTTATCTTGATTTAGAGTTCTCGCCTTTTTCATCCTCATAATTTCATAATCTGCTGGACTTTATTCATCATATGATTCGTTGAAAGATATCTGTGTGCTTTTACAGTAAGTGAAAAAAGAAAGAAAAAAGAAAAAAAAATTGTAAGTACAAAAATTATGTTATGATCAAACTTAATGTCTTTTTCCCCAGACAATAAGTGGCTGCACTGCGAGCCAACCCACAGAAAGTGGCGATTTTAGTGATCTGACGATATCGGTCATTGAAAAAATGGTGGACGCGATTCTGGCCGCAGACACTGTAAGTATTTCATACAAACCTTCATGACAAAATACTAGTGAAGTACATTATCTGACTCCAAAATAAAGTCTGAGCCATCAATTACCACGGGTCTTTCTCAGGTGGCGTTGTGCCGCATCTCTCAACTGAGGAACCTCATTGTGAAATTAACGAACGGCGAAGCTAGTTTACCACAGGATTTAAGTCCCTTAATCGGAGCCATCCAGACTGCAATAGAGAGACTTCTAGGTCTCCTACGCAGGATCAGGGCGGTAGGTTATAACCATGACAGCCTTCCTAGGTGGAATTTTATGCCTTCCTAGGTGGAATTTTATGCCTTCCTAGGTGGAATTTTATGCCTTCCTATGTGGAATTTTATATTTCATGATTGAAAGATTCAACTGTTTCAACACACGTCATACTACAAGCAGAGTGCGATTCATTCGTGATTCTTAAGAAAAAAAAAAAAAAAAAATAGACTGATGGTAGATCATACTTATTTTACTGGAATCTTATTTTTTTTCCCTTGCAGCTCAGAAACAGGATAACGCAATTAATGCTTGCTATAGCAAACGCAATCAAGGATCTACAGGATAAAAGTAAGTTTAAAATGAAATGCATATATTATACACAATAAAAAAATACATGTATATCAGATATATAAATACATGATATATGCACACACACACACACATATATATATGTATATATGTATATACATGTATATATATATATATGTATATTTATATATTTATATATGTGTGTATATGTATATATATATACTTGTATATATACACATACATATATATATATATATATATATATATATATATATATAAATATATATATATATAAATATATATATACAGATATATAACTGTTCAAAGGAAGACTAACTTCCATACTGAAGTGTCATCGTGGATAACAAATGAAATATCAATGCAATATTCATATCGTTGTCGCATTCATGAAGCCCGGAGATCCACTGCACTATCCCTGAAAGTGCCCTTCCTATTCCTCCCACTCTATCACCCAGTGAAGCGCCCCCCCCCCCCACTACCCATCAGGGACCACTGCACCCCGTCCCCTATCCCCTACACCCTTATGATGACCTCTTCTCCTGTCATATACTTATACGAGTTATTTTAGATTTTTGTATATCTATACATATTTATACATACATATATATATATGTATGTATATGTGTGTTTATATATATATATATATATATATATATATATATATATATATATATATAAACATGTGCTTGTGTGTGTGCTTTAAACCTCATTGTAAAGAAAAATAAAAATGTTTCCACAGCAACTTCTGCTCCCGCACCTGCTCCAACAACACCTTCTCCGACAACAACTGCTCCAACAACACCCACTCCGACAACAACTGCTCCTACATCATCTTTTGAAATAACAACTACTCCAACTACTAATGCTCCCTCAACACCTGCTCATACAACAATTGTTCCAACAACAACTACTGACACCACAGCTGCTCCAGCTACTGCTCCTACAACAACTACTCCACCAAATACTGCTTTGACAACAACTGAAAGAACAACTGCTCAAACTGCCGCTCCCACAATACGTGTTCCGACAACAACTGTTCCAACAGCTACTCCTACAACACCTGCTCAAACAACAATTGCTCCATTAACAACTTATCCAACAACACCAGTTCCACCAACTGCTGCTCCAACAACAACTGTTACGACTACTACTCTAACAAACACTGCTCCAACAACAATTACTCCACCAACTGCTGCTCCAACGACAATTACTCCACCAACTGCTGCTCCAACAACTGCCCCATCACCTACCTCTCCTACTAGTCTTGCTCCAACAAATATTGCTCTAACAACAGCTCAAACCACAATTGCTCCAACAACAAATGGTCCCACAACCACTACTGCCCTCACAATTGCTGAAACAACAGCTGCAGCAACTACTGGTGCTCACACAACTGTTGCTCCAACAACAACTGCTGAAACAGCAACTGCACCAACTACTGGTGCTCCCACAACTGTTGCTCCAACAACAACTGCTGAAACAGCAACTGCACCAACTACTGCTGCTCCCA
>BOPN01010677.1:0-7500 GCA_017312705.2 Penaeus japonicus
CTGATATGGTTGCTATAAGGTGATGCATCCCTGCACCACAATAAAGATAGTACATGTTTCTAATCCAAAGGTCGGCAATCTTTTGAGTGTAGCGTGTCAGTGCTGTGTAGATTTCTTGTTTCTAAGCATCTCACTTGCTAAAAATGATGTTTTGTTTTCTATACTTAACTTCATGATGTCATACTATAAAATCTCAAATATTATAATACTTTCTTTCCTCCCCTCCCTGCTTTCTTTAGTTTGTTTTCATCATCATTATTATTATCACAATTTTTATTAAGCAAATTCGAGTTGACTTATTCTGACAGATTTTGTAAGATTTATGTCAAACAAATACACTTATCTTTTGTGTCATATACCATGTGAACAAAGCCGGTGTCTTTAGAACTTGGTGCACTGAGAGAGCTGGAGAGCTATTTCAGCCATGGCACGTGCGTAAGTCCCATTCCTAAACAGGTGAACGTATCAGATGGCGTGGGACTCCCCCAACCTTGTTCCTTCGTCGGTTTTTCTCGCACATTTTCTGAAGATGAAGTCCTGGAGGATTTCAAAACTGTTGTCTCATCTTTTTCTGTCGTATTTATATACACACGCACACACACACATAAACATACACGCGCGCGCGCGCACACACACACACACACACACACACACACACATATATATATATATTTTTTTTTTTTTTTCAAACAGTAATTATTGTTGAAATAGGAACATTAATGGTCAAGATAAAGAACGGAATATTTCCTGGTCTCTGTACTACCATTTGCGAGATGTTAGAGTGAAGCTTTGGCCTGTGGGTTACCTGCTGAGCTGTCTGGCGTTACCCTTGTATTCAGTAGATAACCATCAAGAAAGAGAGATTGAGGCAATCAGAGAGAGTGAGAGAGATACATAAATTTGGATAACACACACACACACATACGAATACACACACACACGCACGCACACGCACACGCACACGCACACGCACACGCACACGCACACGCACACGCACACACACACACACACACACACACACACACACACACACACACACACACACACACACACACACACACACACACGCTCACAAACATTTATTAATACACGATGTGAGACACTGTTATCAACCACAAATGTTTAGTCAGGGTTGTAGACTAGCTTTCATAACATGACATAAAAGATTCAAAAGTTTTTATTTTCGTTCTTTCTCTCTAAAATTCAGGTCCATATAACGTTCAGGGCCAGAACCCCGAACGGCCACTCCTAACAGCACTACTTTTTATGGCTTAAGTTGGAAAAAACACGAATGGTTCAGTATTGGGTGAAAAATATTTAGAATCCATTTCATTAATTGTTTATTCATCTTGAGCAAACATCCCCTGATATAGCCGAATCATCCCTGTCACATAAAAGCAGTCATAATTCACTGATCAGTCTAAATTTTCTCTTCATCGTGTGTAATGGCACAATAGTAGATCATCTGCTCCCGTCGCTCTCGGTTATGCAGACAGCTGTCTTACACAGCGTCTATCTGGTCTGTCTGTGTTGCAAAGAAAAGGCCTCCTGGTGTTGCAATGAATAGTAGCAATAAAATCTTCACCGTTTGACTCATGCTTAAAGTGCCTCCATAAACTTCAGCAACAGGTTATAATGGCTGGTCCTTTAGCAATGCCTCACTTCCGCCCGTAGAAAGAAGCCCACGTCAGTTGGCGACCCCTGATCCACGTCAGCTGAGGATAGATACATGTTAGCCATTGTTCACTATTTACTTCACTGACGCCACTTCACTCAGAATTTTGACTGGTCGAAATGCATGGTTCATTTTCCAAAATCTTATATGTCTGAATTAGATATATCATACTTCGATTCCTAAATGCCCATAATACGTAGCCTTTATGTCGAATTCTGAAATATGAACAGTTGCTATAATGCATATAATACCCAACGATCCTCGCAGTCAGAATTACTTGCCTTGTTAGTAGCCACGGCCACCATTTCCTCCATCTCCTGCTGGGAGTACTCTTGAACGAAGGCCTCGCGCGTCGGCAGGAAGGCGTCGAGCTCCTTCTGCTGAATGCTGTAGAAGTAGTCGCCGAGATCACGTGACACCACACTGAAGCCAGCCCCCGCAACTACATGCTCATAGTCCTTCACTGTCACCAGGGACATACCTTGCAAATTAGAGATTAGTTGAAGATTTTTAAAAGTCAGTCGAGAAAAAGGCTAAAGACACCTTTGAAATACACTTGGTGGCATTCTCGAGCATACGCACGTGTTTATTTATTAAGGTCAACCTAAGCCACATTCCCAACTAGTATTCTAGGCTGTGGTGTTGCCACGGGATCGCAATTGTATGATTTTGTATCAATTCTTTTGTGTGTGTGTGACTAGCTGCTGAGAGCAATTTCAGATTAGTCGTCATTTATAACATATTCTAAGCTTCACTACCAATGAACATTTCCTAATACTAATGTAGTTTATCTTCGTATAGTTTCACAGTTTCATACTTACAAAACATTTGATAATATCTATCATGTGAATACTCAATGATCCCAGCTGATGTCATGATGTGGGTTCACCCAGGCAGTGGTAATCTAAAATGTGTATTTGGCCGGAACGCATGTTATATCACGTGACATTTACTTAGGCCACCATCATTCAAAGTCGTGCAACTTTGTCTCTGACTGCTGGTAATCCTCGTAGATATGTAAAATTTTGTGTACCCCAAACGCTTTTGTCGCAAACATGTGCTGACTGAGGAAGTTCTTTAAGTAAATCCCCCAAATTTTGGTCATGGGCAGTCACATGTAATAGGTGACATTTCTGCCACCCTCCACAGCATCACCCAGATGAGGGTGGCCTACATGGTGCAGTATCCAGATACAGGTCCCTCAGGCTCTCGAAGGCTTTCCCTCACATGCCTCACGCTGGGGCACAGGTAGGGTGGTATCCTTTACCCCTAGACTATAGCTCAGAATTCTTAGCTCGGCAGATGATTTCAAGTAATCAATCAATGCTTCACCTCATCTTGAAACTGAAGCATCTACCCTCATTTTTGCCATAACATCCTATTAGCTTATTATTTGATTATAATACGCGTTTATCACGAGGCATCCTGACACAGTCACGCACTGATGAATCAAAGTGCCTTCGCGTCTAGTGCCAGTCGTAACCAGTGAGAAACTGTGATTTGCTAAAGTTGCATCTTCCCTTGTTAGTATTCATATAGTTATATACATAGTGCTCAATATCTATGCTTTAGCAGATGTCATCTGAGCTGCCGCCGAAGACCTACTTGACTTGGCCATGTAGCTGGCGAGGGGCCTCGAGGGCGGCACAGATCCCAGGCAGTAATCCGTGACGAAGAGGATTCCGCCGGGCTTCAGCCACCGCTGCGGAGAGAGGGGCGGCGGTTACGAAGGCGATTGCTAGGCGTCGATGCCAAGGATGGAAGTGCTGATGATGGTGATGCAATTGTGCGAAGGATCATGGGTAGAGTGTCAGAAGTAATAATGGCCAAGACCATAACAGTCGTCTTGATAGTGAGCAGTGATCATGATGACACAAGTTGGAATCATGGAATACCGCACTGATATAGATCTTTCGAGCGACCGTCCCTGACAGGAGATCCAACTCACTCAGTCTAAGTAATTGAGTACTGCATTGCTCTCTCAGGTTGACTCTTAGGTTGAGAAGGTTTGAATTCTTGTTAGGGAGGTTAGCTATACAATATAACAATGCGATATTGCATCTTACATGATGATTGTAATAATTAAGATTAAGATGAGGATTATAATGAAAGCAATAGTAATAATTTCAGCATCGGTATATCTATAATTGTTTTCATCATCGGCAGCAACTTAGAAATTGTTATTGCTTTTAATATAACGCCGATAATGATAAAGGTTATCTGTATCACTGACATCACATTTATTTTCATTGTTAACACTATTTGGTTTTATGATAACAGCTATGGCTAATAAGTAGCATAAAAAAGACAGACAGTGTATATAATGTTAAACTCACATAAAGCTTGGCGAATAATTCGTCCTTGTTCGCAATGTGTAGGATGGAGTTACGACTGTAGATGATATCAAAGCTGCAATCGCCATAGTCAGCGTCCAAGATGTCTCTCATTTCAAACTGCAACTGGGGTTAGATTGGTTTGTATAGCCTTTCTTCTTCTACACATTCCTAAGCTTTCTCTTCCTCTCCGCATGCCCATTTGCTCATTCCTATGCTAACGATGTCAGCAATCAGATGTTGAAACATCAAAGGGTTGAAACAACAGAACCACATAAAAAGTCGCTCGACACAAGCAACAGCAAAGTGATTTACCCTTTTCCTCAGTGCACGCCGGAGGTGAGTCTGCCGTTGCACTGCGAGGTCTACCATGTTGCTGGATATGTCGACGCCTCGCACGTGGACCCCGTAGAGCCGCGCCATGAAGAATGCCGAGCCTCCTGACCCGCAGCCGACGTCCAGCACTGTGTGGCCGGGCCGGAGTCCGAGGTGCTTGCAGAACTCCTGCCGGGGAAGCCGGAGGGCACGACGCCTTCGTTAGTCTGACGTACCTAGTCTGATTATATATACAGTATATATATATATATATATATATATATATATATATATATATATATATATATATATGTATATGTATATATATGTATATATATACATGTATATATATACATATATATATATATATATATATATATATATATATATATATATATATGTATATATATACATATATATATATATATATATATATATATATATATATATATTACAAGAACCCTGCCCCCAAATGCACCGACAAATTATCCTGAGAGTGACGCAAAACCATCCGTCGTGGCATTCCCTTTTGCCAAACCCACCTTGGTGGTCGACTCGCCGCCAGTGGAGACCCAAGTGTGACCAAGTAACCACTCCAGCTTAAGGATGAAGGATTCTGAGTAGCGGATGTCCACGGCGTGTCTGGTCGCGCTGTTCGCCTCTGAGCGCCGGGCTAGGAAGCACATCCTTGTGGGGTCACCCTCGTGCTGGAGGAAACGGTTCATTCTTTACCCTCGCAAATTGTAGAGTTTATGCGACTTCTCCCAGCAACGAATAATGACACCGTGTTCATAGTATGATTATAGGAAATATTCTCAGGATCAGGACAGGTATTCACGAAAGGTCATGTACTCCGATAATTGAAATTGGCAAAAAAAAAAAATGTGTGATTCACTAAATGACACTCTATATTAAGATTGGCCTAAGTTTGAGAGTGTCTGGAGGGTCTCACGCACTTAAAGATCGACTTTCAAGTGTCATGATGAGATGCGGATAACAATGATACAGGCGGTTACATTGGACGGGATGAACAATATACATACATAAACGATATAATCAAAACAGTTTTCACAATTATAGTCATTACACCAATTGGTAAAACTGAAGGGTGTCACTAAACGAAATCAAACCACATAGTGGAATATTACTAACGATATATATATCAGAAATTTAGAAGACAGACAACTGAATCTTCCAACTAAATGGTTAGGTTTAGTGGTACCTCTCTTCTCTAATTTCACATATATGGGAGGTAACACCGCATCTGTAATGAAAAAGAAAACTTGGAAGCTCTTTTTGTTTGATTGCCAAACGTTAATTTAAATTTTTAACTCTGTTTTAACTTCAACGTTATATTAGAAAAAACAAAGGCGACACTCACCCATACAGCTGACGCAATGGCTACAAACGTGTTGCACAACGTTTACATATAAAATATACAAAGGTGCATTGCGAAATATTATAGTCACTATGTATGTCAGTTTCATTGCACTACCTTAGTATTATGATGAGTCATCTGTATTAGTTATATTAGTTATAGTTAACAGCATTACTTTTTCAATAGACCGAGTCCTTAACTTTGCCTAAGAAGTTTGTATGACCATTCGCAGACACCAGCCATGGACCT
Source organism: Penaeus japonicus (assembly GCA_017312705.2). NCBI lineage: Eukaryota > Metazoa > Arthropoda > Malacostraca > Decapoda > Penaeidae > Penaeus > Penaeus japonicus. The sequence continues at coordinate 5,951 of BOPN01010677.1, forward strand.
TTCTCCCAAGGATTTTAGTCTCTCTAACTTGTTCTCAAATTGACTGTGAATGGTGGGGAATATTAGAGTGTCCACTCAACGAAAATAAGAAAAAAATAAATAAAAAAAAGAGAAAAAAAGCAAAAATGGGGAAGAAAAAAATCATATATGTATATGAATACACATATATATTTTATGTATACATATTTGTATATGAAAAAACATATATGTTGATATATGTATACATAAATGTATGTGTATATGTGTGTGTGTGTGTGTGTGAGTAACATCTAGAAGATTTTCTTTAGTTAAGAATATCACTTACTGTGATGTATGACAGTAAACTCTTAGCCCGCAAGATGGTGAATGCGGAGGAGACGGTGGTCACTGACTGCAGCATTTGACAGTAGAGGACAGGAGACCTCGGCAGCGTGCTGTTGGATGGCCTGGGATCTTTGCGGGAAACCAGATTTTAGTTCACTTGTGATCTCAGGCTAGAATATATTATGATCAGGGTGTCCTCTAGCTTTAAGTCATCGCTAGGTTAGTTCTCAGTTGGAAAATTTCAAATGAGGACATTATATTCAAATGTCTCTTGTTAGATCAGTGCTTTCCGAACACTAAAATGAGGAATCGACATTCTAAATGAGCCACGGTTAGATGAACGCCATCAGTCAGCTTTTTAAATAAGATATTTACGCTTAACATCTGAAGGCAGGAACAAATTCGTGGAGAACCAACCTTCATGGAAACCGCACGCTTCCCTGAAGCTGAAGTAACCCCCAGGCACCAGCCACTCCAGAACGCGATGCAAGAATTCTTGTGCTTGTAGGTCATTGAGGCTCGTGAGGGCCCAAGCACCTACGACCATCTCAAAGGAGCCCGGAGGAAAGCTCAGACTGGAATGTTTTCGGTAAGTGGCGTCATATTTTGACCCAGAAATCTCTCATAAACAATTTGCTGTTAACATTACAACCCATATTTTAGCGAACTTACTCAGTAATCCCGGCATTCTTGTAGGTGATTCTATCCAGTGGCCTCTCTGTCTGAACACTGTTGCCTCCTTCGCTCGCGCTCGGGGCGGGGAGGACGAAGGTCACGTGATCGGCCTCCCGCGCGAGACGGGAGACCTCGCTCCCGCGACTGGAAAGTCAGCTTCGGTTCACCAAACGAGAAGATGTATAAGGCAGGCATTGGATATTCATATATATATATATATATTACAAGAACCCTGCCCCCCAAATGCCGACAGAATTATCCTGAGAGTGACGCAAAACCATCCGTCGTGGCATTCCCCTTTTGCCAAACCCACCTTGGTGGTCGACTCGCCGCCAGTGGAGACCCAAGTGTGACCAAGTAGCCACTCCAGCTTAAGGATGAAGGATTCTGAGTACCGGATGTCCACGGCGTGCCTGGTCGCGCTGTTCGCCTCTGAGCGCCGGGCTAGGAAGCACATCCTTGTGGGGTCACCCTCGTGCTGGAGGAAACGGTTCATTCTTTATCCTCGTAAATTGTAGAGTTTGTGCGACTTCTCCCAGCAACGAATAATGACACCTTGTTCATAGTATGAT
>BOPN01010677.1:20000-21152 GCA_017312705.2 Penaeus japonicus
GGTCTTTGTATTATCTTAAAGAAAACTTTTACTCGTCTGTTTATATTATCAATAATGTTTACACTTTGACAAGTTCTTCCCTAGCATGTGTTCAATATTTGATGTTAGACATGACCAGCGATGGAGCTAATGTTATATATTTTACTTCTTTAGATTCCACGTGAGATATATTTGTCCTTACCATTAAATATGTCAAAATGTCAAAAAAGGAATGGAATATATGCTATGCAGTATCTCCAGAGTTTATTGGATGCTAGACTTGTGAGTGGAGCATGGGCGCGCTTGTCTCTCGGTCCCACGATGTGTTCTCAGAGAGTAGTGTGTATCTGAGATAAGAAGAGCGCGTTTATTATGGCTTGTCTAGAACATTGGTTTCCAACCTATTTGCTTCCACGGACTCCCTCGGCCAAGAATATATGGGATGTTAACCAGCCCTGGATGACCTGCGCTTGAATTTCTAATATAATAATTTTTCAGACTTTTAATAAATCAGACTTTTACTCCATTTTGCATAACTTCCAGTTTAATTTGATATGTATTTTATAAATGACAACAGTGGACATTGAAAATAACAGCAGATGCATTTTTTTTTTTTTTTTTTTTTGTATCTATTGATTAAAATCAATCAAAAATTAATTAGAATACACGTGGTAGGAGAGACAGAAAATTAAAGCATTTTAGGGCAAACTGAATTAAATCATTAAACTTCTTCTCAAGGATTCTCTTTGGTCTCTTGGCCTAGAAGACGATATATCCACAGTCTGCCATAACGTAATCCTTAAACTTCCTTAGTGATTTTTCTCTAATTGGTTCAGTTATATGTTTATATATATGTATATATATATAAGGTACACACACACATAGGCCCGTAGTAAAGAACCTGTGGGGTGGGGCGTCGGGAAAATGTGACGGGTGTCGGGTGTAGGACGTTGGTTGGATAAAATGTGACGGATAAATAAAATAAAATAGGTTAAATAAAATAAAATAGCAATAGACATTTTCTATTTTATTTTATTTATCCTATTTTATTTTATTTAACCTATTTTATTTTATTTATCCGTCACATTTTATCCACATTTTATCCAACGTCCTACACCCGACACCCGTCACATTTTCCCGACGCCCCACCCCACATGTTCTTTACTACGGGCC
>BOPN01010678.1:0-2500 GCA_017312705.2 Penaeus japonicus
TATATATATATATATAAACATACACACATAAGCGCAGAAACACACACACACAGACACACACACAAACACACACACACACAGACACACAAATACAAACACACACACACACACACGCACATATATGTGTATATAGATAAATAAATCACACAAACACACACACACACACACACACACACACATATATATATATATATATACACACACACACATACATACATAGACACATATACATTGGTAGCTGAATTACCTATTAGTTACCTCGGTCATTGTCATCGATACATATTAATTTGAAGATGAAACTTCTGTTTTTGATTATTTTTAGTTTTATTCTTACCGGTCAGGTGTTCTCAGAGTCCTGCGTGCCCTTTTATATGGAAACGAAAGTTCTGCATTAATTGAATTAGAATGCCACTCTTTGCAATAACGTCAAGGGCTAAAAGTTCCTATTGGATATGGCCAACTACAAGGCAGATGATATGATTTTTGTTCAAAATTATACAAATGGAATTAGTGAGTATAACTTCTTCTTAAGATTTCCATCTGACGAAGCTTTATTAGCCCCTCTAATGGTGAACTGCTTTGATAAATCTGGCTAATTGATTCTACCCTTCAGCATCAGCAAAGAACAATTTCAAGAAGATGAAAATGACGTGTCTGGGAAGTACATTTCTGACTCGGAGTTTATCGAGTATAAAATCAGAAGTGACGGCAGTGTATGGACAGTTATGCAAGATGAAAATCAGCTGGTGAATATCACGGAAGCAGCACAATTAAGCAGAATTTAATTTTCGCAATCCCCCGTGGAAGAAAAGCGGGTGGAAGGAAAGCCGTGGTTGCTCGTTGTGGAGAGCCCCAACCCAGAAAGAGAACATGTCAGGCACATGTTTCAAAACCAAGGCTAGGAGAATGGTCGGCTCTTCAGTGTTGCCAGAAATAAAGACAAAAGTAGGATATAGGTTTGGATTCTGTTCGCCGAAACTGGAACTATCTGTATACGGTTATATAGAATCAAAACTAAAATTTCATTAGTTGGTTAAATCACTTATGATGGCACAACTATTATTCTTCATAGCTAACCTAGTAAGACTGGCGAACGCTTTGATAGTGTAACAAGCGAACCATGTCATTTATATAATCTCAACAACAAATTTCATAAGATAAAAATAATTCACAATACGATCGAGTAGGCAATCGTTGTTGGGGTTGGTCGGTGTGTGTTAAGGGCAAAAATACTTTGGGAATACTAATTCTACACTCTCTTCTCCTCCGAGATTCCTTCCATATGGGCGATGGTTGACGAAAAGAAAATGCAGCCAGGGTAGTCGTTGCAACAAGGAGGCTGGACGGCTTGGAGAAAATAGAAGTGCAGGAGGAACGGCACTTGTAGATCAAGGAGTGTCAGATTTTGCACCAATCCCGTTCCTGGCCCACTCAGTGTAGGCTGCAGTGGAAAGTGTTAGACATATGGGAGGTCCGTTGCGTATGACCCCTCCAAGAAGGTGATTGTTAAGGTAATGCGTGGAACCTACCTTGGAAAATAATACGTGACATATACAGTGCCAGAGTTTGCGCATGTAACGATAGATATTAGAGACCAATTAAAATTAGTTGCAGAGAATAGAAAAGAGGCTATGCAACTCTTTTGGAACGGAAATTAATAAATGGTTGAAAAGATAGAAAACAAAATTATTTTTCAATCTGTTGATCTCTCTTCCTAAGGATTTTGGTATGTAAAGTGGTAAAGTATTAACAAAAAATATACTTTTTATGCCGCTCCGTTCTATTTGAACGTAAGCACTTCTGATGCGTTGGAGAATATTTTAGATAATTAACCCGACACGAAGAGTATTTAAAAAGTGGTATTAGGGAAGACATTCGACAGAGTTTGTGGCCCTAATAAGGAGTTGGAAGTTTACCTATTTCCTGCTATGGTAAAAACTACGTACTGGATGCACAAAGACGTAAAGTACAACGGCCATGTTATGTTAGAGGCGGTAGATGGTATGGAAGGGCTTTGGGAATGCAATGTGATATTAAAAGATGGACGACATTTTATCCTATAGAAATTCCAATTGAAATTACTGATAACAGAAGAGTGGGTCCTACCCCTCCTTGGTTCTATAGTTGGAATTCTTGTTTTTATGGGTATGTTTGGGATCTGTTATGCAAAAGCAAGCGGCGAATTGAAAAATTCTGAAACAGCCTCCTCCTCCTCCTCCTCATCATCGTCAAGGCCCGCTGCACCCTAACCCCCTGCATACCCAGCCCCAGCCCCAGCCCCATACCCAGCCCCAGCCCCAGCCCCATATTAAATGTATCCCCCCTAGCCGTTCTACAGGCAAGTAGACCCCTACGAGCAAGTAGACCCCTACGAGCTAGAAGACCCCTACGAGCAAGGAGACCTCTAAGAGCAAGGAGACCTCTAAGAGCAAGGAGACCTAAGGCAAAACGCTGGCGAAACCCGATCGGACATGTTCACTCTGCATATTACAGAAATTGA
>BOPN01010678.1:20000-21144 GCA_017312705.2 Penaeus japonicus
AAAAAGGGACAAAGAGACAAAATCAGAAAAGGAAGTGAATTTATCAAAGGAATTAAGAGAGCGAGAGAAAAATAAATATTTGTACCTCAGATTTCTTTAAAAATCTTAAATCGCATTACTTGAAAATTGGGAAAACAAATTTCAAGTTAAGATTTTTAAGTTAATCCTACGATTAGAAAGCTTAAGAAATGAATGTAATTTAACACTAATAGTAAGAGTGATAATGATGAGAATAATGACAGTAGCGATGATGGGAATCATAACAATTATGATAATGTTGATAATGAATACAAGGATAATGATGATTAAAACAATGATGATATTGTTGATGATAATGATATTAGCAGTAAAAACAATAACAGTATTGATAATGATAAAAACTTTTTTGTTAGATAAAGTGCACACACACACACACACACACACACACACACACACACACACACACACACACAAACACACACCCACACCCACACACACACACACACACACACACACACAAACACACACCCACATACAAACAAACACACACCCACATACACACAAACACACACCCACACACACACAAACACACACCCACACACACACAAACACAAAAACAAACACACACCCACATACACCCCCCCACACACAAACACACACACAAACACAAACACAAACACACACCCACACCCACACACACCCACCCACACACACACACACAAACACTCCCACACATAAACACAAACACACACACACCCACACACACACAAACAAACACGCACACACAAACACATCTATATCTTATATCTGCCAAAAGAACAAATGAATGAGATAACCACAGCCACCATACTGATAGCTAAAATACTTTTACTGTCAAACCACGACGTTTTCCTGTACCGTTTACTGTACCGTTTCTTGCACCGTAGTAAGCTGGCTCACGTGGGAGACACACACGTCTGTGACTCATGATCGAATCCCATCTGTGTACATAAGTTACTATAGGGAATGTACAGATGTCGGGTATATATGTGTATTTTTAGACGGTTTTGGTTCGGGTGCGTGTGGGTTTGACTGTATGTCTATGCGTGTTTCGGGTGTATACGTGTTTATGTTGGATTATATATGTAAGTGTGTATGTATATGTGAATATACCGTATGCATATAT
>BOPN01010679.1:0-12500 GCA_017312705.2 Penaeus japonicus
GAGAGAGAGAGAGAGAGAGAGAGAGAGAGAGAGAGAGAGAGAGAGAGAGAGAGAGAGAGAGAGAGAGAGAGAGAGAGAGAGAGAGAGACCTATACATACCCATCCAGCGTCTCTATTTTCTGGCAAGAAAACCATCGGGTTTGGCGGTGGCCAAATTCACCGACCGTCCCAAATCAATCTGGTTCCCGCGGCCAACATCCAGTCATGAGCGTCAGATGAGTCAGCTCCAAGTGGCCGCGAGAGGCCGGGCCATGCACAAGGCCAAGGCGCGGTGGTGGCGGCCGCCCTCGCAGTTCGCCCTCAACAGAACGGAATCCAAAACGATTGTCTCCTCCAATTCAGGAACTGTACTGAGGACGGAAAAATTCAGCTGGTTTCCCGCTATTAATGAATATAAATGAGGGCGTGGCGCGTGCCAAAGCCAGGTGGCGCCACTAACAAGGCTAACGTCATTGACTGATTTACCCAATAACATTATAGACCGAAAACCACATTGAGCGCTGACGATACTGGGAACTTCACCGTCTCTTTTATGAGCCGATTCTTTTGAAATTAACTCCTTATCGACAGCACGAGGGACTTCCTTATTTTCTTGCTGAAAAACGTCCATAATCAATCTTCTCTTCCTTTTTCTTCCCTTCCTTCCTTGATAATGAAGCAGACAGAGCGTCTTCCTTTGCATCCACGCTCCATACGCTCCCCGAACCCCAGTTAACCGAGGTAAACAAGAATAAGTTGGTATTCATTGTTGTGAGAGGCACCTCATTCAGCCGAAAGCAAAGTTAACAAAGCCTCCTTCCCCCCTATTCATGTGGCCTTTTCATACTTCATCAATCTAGTGTTCTTCACCGTCCGACCATCTCCCCTGCTACATTCACGTCGGAATTTCCTCTCTCTCTCTCTCTCCCTCTCTCTCTCACTCTCTCTCTCTTTCTCTCTCTCTCTCTTTCTCTCTCTCTCTCTTTTTCTCTCTCTCTCTCTCTCTCTCTCTCTCTCTCTCTCTCTCTCTCTCTCTCTCTCTCTCTCTCTCTCTCTCTCTCTCTCTCTCTCTCTCTCTCTCTCAGTCTCTCGCTCTCTCTCTCTGTCTCTCTCATCATTATAATTTCAATCATTATTATCACTATTGACATCAGCATTCGTATTACTACATCATCTTCATCAACATAATCATTATCATTATCTTTACCATGATTATTTCATTACCATTATCATTATTGTATTGCTTTGCTGACATCGATATCATGAATGTTATCATCATTGTTGTTATTATTACCCTTAACATTATGGTTTTGACATCATCATCACCCTAAGCATTATCATTATTCGTATCATTGTTATCAATGAAATCACTACAGTCATTTATGACCTGAACATTGCAAACTTCTTTTTATTTTTCTCATCGACTCCTTCGTGATTACGGTTTCTTTAGATCCTATTTTTTGTCTTCGTATTTTTCCTTTCTTCCATCTTACTCCTTTCTCTTTCTCCCTTTTTCTCGTCTTTGACAGTTCTTTTATCAGCCCTATTGATCGTTTCTTTATGCTCTTTCATCCGCATTGACCCAACACGCCCATGACACTCTTCGCTCTGCCTCGGGCTTGTCCTTCTCTCGCAGACTCTCAGCAAACACTCCGCTGTTATGAGGTAAAACTCCTAGAGGTTCTAGACAAAGGTACTGCATACATGGATTCACAAAGTTAATGGTGCGCGCTGATACAAAGACATAGACACATATCCACACACATACACATACACACACACAAACACACACACACACATACATACACACAGACACACACACACGCGCGCGCGCAAACACACACACACTCACACATACACATACACACACACACATGCAAACACACAGAAGCGCACTTCTCTCTCTCTCTCTCTCTTTCCCTCTTTCTCTTTCCTTCTCTCCCTCTGTCTGTCTGTCTGCATGCCACCCCCCCCTCTCTCTCTATCTATCTCTCTTTCTCTCTCTCTTTCTCTCCCTCCCCCTCCTCTCTCTCTCTCTTTCTCTCTTTCTCTCTCTCTTTCTCTCCCTCCCCCTCCTCTCTCTCTCTCTTTCTTTCTCTCCCTCCCCTCCTCTCTCTCTCTCTCTCTCTCTCTGTCCCCCCCCCCTCCCTAGCCTCCCTCGCTCTCTCACTCACCCACTCACTCACTCACTCACTCACTCTCTCGCTCGCTCGCTCACCCACACCAAAACAACCAGCCTTATTCAAACCACAACGCCACCCTCCAGTATCCCAACGCGTGCCTCTAGACCTCGCCCCAGCCTGCCCTCGCACCATGCACTTCTCGCAAACTTCCCTCTAAAAGAAGTTCCATGTTCCCTGACCTAGACTGGGACGGCGGGAGTTTAGTGCCGCAAGTTCGATTTTAGTGCCGCGGCCCTCTCGTTTGTCGGCCATTTGACCTCGCTTGCGACTTATAGATAACATTTCGGTTTCGGTGGTATGCAGTTTTGTTGTTGTTGTTGTTGTTGGTGTGTGTTGTTGCTTGTCGTTGTTATTGCGGTTTTTGTTGTGATTTTTGTTGTTATCATTATTATGATGAGTATTGATATTGTGATTATTATCAACATCATTTTTAATATCATCATTATTATTGTTATCATCAGCATCATTAAAATCATTGTTATCGTTATATATTTTATATAAGTAATATTATCATCATTATCAGTATTATTATAATGATTATTATCATAACAATTATAATCATTATCATTATCATGTGATAAGTGATAATGATGGTGATAATAAGGGTGATGATAATGATAATGATAGTAATAATAATATTGATGATTATCATTATCGTTATATTATCATCATTACTGATATTAGTTTCATCAGTATTATGGTCATAATCAATATTATTATAATTATCATTATTCTTACTCCTATTATCATTATTACTATTATCATCATCACCATTGCCATTATTATCATGGTCTATATTATAATTATTGTTGTCATTATTATCATCATTGTTATCATTATCATTACCGTTACTAATATTGCTATTGTTATCATAACTATCATCGAAATCATAGTTACTTCTTTTGATATCATTATCATTATCTATATCATTAAACAATCAATAGACCTTTCATCAAATACAACCCTGATGAAACATCTGCCTCTTTTATGGAGCAACAAAATACATAATTTCCCATGAAAGCGCATGCATTTCCATGAAGACAAAGGCAACTTTAAAAACAAACCAAGTAAAGAAAACCAATGTAGATTAATCCTAAGCCCTTTCTTACGCAAACAACCTCATTCTGCAACTTATTAATAACTGCAAACGGTTCACGCAATGCAATTTAAAGCACTAATGACCAACCACAAAGCCATCATCAGCATCCGCACATCGAGCTATCATGAGGATTCGGGATTATCGAGCATATTTAATTTGATACTTATTGGAATACAGCTGCACGGCAAACTCGGAGCAGTTGGTAATTCTGTTTGCTATTTTTATGGGTGTGTAAAATCTGGGGATGTGGTTGGAAGGGGACCGAGGGAGGGGAGGGGTACGTAGAGGGGGAGGGGTACGTAGAGGGGGAGGGGTACGTAGAGGGGGAGGGGTACGTAGAGGGGGAGGGGTATGTAGAGGGGGAGGGGTACGTAGAGGGGGAGGGGTACGTAGAGGGGGAGGGGTACGTAGAAGGGAGATCGAAGGGAGAAGGAGTACGAAAGAGCGGGATGGGGTGGAGCGGATCGAGGGGGAAGAGGGAGGGGTGCAGGGAGGGGTAGAGGGGAAGGGATAAGGAGAGTGGGTGGGAGTACAGGGAGGGGGTACAGGGGAAGGGGTACGGGGAAGGGGAGGGGAAAAGGGAAGGAGTATTAAGAGATTAAAAGGAGACTTGCCTTCTTCCTTTACCCTCCGCACTTTCAATCACTACTGTGTATGATACGGCAGTCTCCTTTCTCTATATCTATTCTATCTGTTCACACACACACACACACACACACACACACACACACACACACACAGATAGTTCTTAACTTACTATAAAAAATGCCCCAATATGTTTAGATTCTACTAACACTCCTTTCATACAAGATAAATCATGTGGAAGATTTGTTAAACATAGAGACTATGATTTTCCGCTTTCCTGTTGCAATAATTCTATAATAATTACAGCGTTTATATATCTGATACAGTAATTACCTTTGGACGAACAGCTGATGTAATGTATAAAGCATGTATTTATAGTTAACATACCTTTGATCCCGATATTGGCATATACATTTAACAGACTTAACAACATATGTCCGAACGTTTGACATAGATGAAATACATTTAGCTTTAACTACATATTAAACTTTGTTAACTGTTTTTAGATAAGAAAAAGAAAATTAATCTTTGTGAGTATTTGGGTAGGATCATTAAAAATATCGTTCACCAATGTAGATAATATGAGATTAAATGCTCGTGCAAAATAACAGTTATTCTAATTACATTTTATCTATTCTATCGGAGTAATAAATGCTGGGGAAATTGGTATCAAAGGATAAAAAAGCGTCAGATACCGATTGCACTGAACATTTTATTCCTGAAAGCTTAACGTTTGCTACGTTAAGATTAACTCATCAAAACGTATAAAAATGAAACTTATACATCATGAGACTTAAACCCTTGTGGCCAAAGAGCACGGAAAACATGTGTCGCCACGCCTAGAATTCGCGTCTATTCTAAGAACTCTGGTGAATCTGATGTGAGGACTCTGAAGCAGTATGTAGATTGTACAGAACGGGATATTGTACATTGTACAATGTCCCGTTATGTCAACAGCTGGCTCTCAAACGTACCTCGTAGACTGGAGAGGGGGAGGGGGTGGCGAGGATGGGGAATGTATACCACAGATTATGGTTACCTAAAAGAGAACTAAAATAAATGTGATGGGATATACTATAAACTAGAATTAGTCTGTTTGTGTATAACCATCATAAGGGTTTACATATAATTGGGATATGTATTTGCATGTTATTTGTAACTATTTCTGAATAAGAATTGGTATTGTCGTTCAGAGCTGGATTCATTATTTCATGTTTTAGTTTCATTCGAAACTGTATGAAAAACGGGTTCTGCAATTGCTCGAACACCAAAAGGGGAATTGATGTATGCAATTCTTTCGTAAAAAGAGTGTAAGTTGAGTTCTCATATTCACGACCCTCGAGTATGAAGGGTTATCGGAAATCAATCTCATAACTGACTTCTGGACACTTTCTAGACTGGTTGATTTTGATCCCTTAAATAATGCAAAGTAAAAGGCATGATAATCTACGACTGATCGCATGCATAACTGGAAGACACTGAAACCCTAGTGTCTGCCAACAAAAGACCGGAGTGACCCTAGGTGCTTCTCGAGTCTGTTCCTTCTTTATTTCATTTCCATTTTACTATTTTTGTTTAATGGCCTCGAGGTCGCTGTATCGTTACTTCTAAGGTAGGATTGCTACATACTACATACTACATATGCTGTTGCATATTTTAGTTGTCTTTATTTATGTTTTCTTGTTTGTGTTGATAATAATTCTTCAAAGTGACTTTGGGATTATCATATGCTTTCATATAGAAAGTCTTCAATGTAAAGGCAATATATAATGTGAAAAATTATGGGGAAATAACCGCAAAAGAGAGAGATAGAAGCAGAACGGCCAATGAGAGAGAATGAAAGGGAAGAAATAGAAAATAAAAAAGACGATAAGAAAATTCCTCTCTCTGTCTCTCTCGCGCGCTCTCTCTCTCTCTCTCCCCTCCCTATCTGTATCTCACTATCTCAAAATTCTGAAATATTATCCCAATTTCCAAAGTATGAATTACTTCACTATTTTCTTACCATTTGCAGCATAATGTTGAAAATGAATCTCCTTTCTGTGTTGCATCCAACGGTCTTCTCGGAGTCGGTAATGCAGAAAATATTTCTTTACCGAAGGAATGTCGAGGCACAACAATGGATGCACTACTCTAGTCTAAATCTTATATATCATTCCTCGGACAAGGTTAGTGTGTGTGCGTATTTGTTGTTTGTTTGTAAACGTACGTGTATATATATATATATATATATATATATATATATATATATATATATATATATATATGTATATATATATATATTCATACACACACACACACACACACACACACACACACACACACACACACACACACACACACACACACACACACACACACACACACACATATATATATATATATTTATATATATATATACATATATATATATATATATATATATATATATTTATGTATATATATATATACATATATATATATATATATATATATATATATATATATATATATATATATATATGTATATATATGTACACACACACACACACACACACATATATATGTATATATATGTATATATATATATATATATATATATATATATATATATATATCTATATCTATCTATCTATCTATCTATCTATCTATATATATATATATATATATTATACATACATATATATGTATATATATATATAAATATATATATTTATATAGAAATACACACACTCAAACACACACTCCCACACAAATAACTCCCCCCCCCCACCTCTTTCTCTCTTTGTGGGGTGTCTTGGACTGTTTTGTGTTGGATTTTGGGGACGAGAAAAGATGTCAGATGTGCAAATGGTTGGATGGTGTTTTTCGAATATTTTTTAACTAAAAAAACAGACAAACAAACAGACACATACAAAACATATAAACACACACACACAAATACACGTAAACATACAAACACACACACACACAGACACAAACATACAAACACACGCATGCAAATACATACTCACACACCTAGAGTATCCAAATGCACAATAGATATCAAAATACACTTTATTTCTTGCAGCGTAATTGGAATCACCCTATTACATTTTAAAGAGAATAATATATCCCTCGTGAATACAAATCCAGCTTAGGAGTGGGGAAGGAGTGTCTCTGCCTTTCTGTCTGTCTCCCCCCCCCTCTCTCCCTCTCTTACATATTGTAAGGATGATTTAGTACCATATATAACTGCTTTGATCACTAGCATATACAATAAATATTCTATAATCAGTCTCATTTACTTTAGCTTACTTTTCTCTCGTCCTTTTCTTTCTTCTTTAAATATACATTTTCCTCTTCCATCTGTTTCCTGTTCTCTCCTTCTTCATTTCCTTTTTATTTCAGATTTTACTCTCTTGATTTTTTTTTTTCGTTTTCTCTCAATATCTCCCCCCCCCCCTCCTCTCTCTCCCTGCCTCCTTTCTTTCGCACCCTCCCCCCCTCTCTCACTCGCCCTTTCCCTTCCTTTCCCCGCTTGTATTTTTTTTTCTTCAATTCTCTTCGTCTATTTCTCTCTCTCTCTTTTTTTTATATCTTGTTTCTCTGTACTTTTCAGCTCTCATGTTTTCTTTTCTTTTACTGTTGCTCTTTTTTTTCTGTTTTTCCATTTCTATTTTTTTTTTCCTGAGGCACTCTTTTCTGTTTCTGTCTGTCTGACTTTTTATCTGTCTCTATCTTTGATTATGTCTCCCTCTACCTTTCACTCTATTTATCTCTCTTTTTCTGTACATCTGTCTGTTTTTTTTTCTCTCTATCTCTCTCTTTCACCCCATCTCCCTCTCTCTCTTTGTCTCCCTCTCTCCCTCTCCCATTTTTACTTCTCCCCACCTGCTCTCTCTCTCTCTTTCCCTCCCTCCTTCCCTCTCTCCCTCTGGGAAGCAAGCAAGCATTAAACCTATTAAACCAGGCTGTTCAAGCAAGCAAACCGTCAGACTGCTAGACAGAGCCAAGAGCAGAGTGAGTGAGTGGCTGCGCGTCTGGGTTCCATAGTGTAATATCTTCACGTCTCGGCCAGGTGGCTGCTGAAACGGGGTATGAGCGAGGGAGAAAGGGAGAGGGAGGGAGAAAGGGAGAGGGATGGGGAGAGGGAAAGGGATGGGAAGGGAAAGGGATTGGGAGGGAGAAAGGGAGAAGGATGGGGATGGGGAGAGGGAGAGGGATGGGGAGAGGGAGAGGGATGGGGAGGGAGAAAGGGAGAAAGTGAGAGAAGAAGAGGGAAGGAGAAAGGGAGAGGAATGGGAATAGAGAGAGGGATGGGGATGGGGAGGGATAAAGGGAAAAAGGAAAAGGGAAGGAGAAAGGGAGAGGGATGGGTATAGGGGGAGGGATGGGTATAGGGAGAGGGATGGGGAGGGAGAGGATGAAGGAAAGGAATAGGGAAAGAAATAGGGAGAGGGATGGGTTGAGGGAGATGAATGAGGATAGGGAGAGGGTGAAGGGGAGACAGAGGGATATGGAGAGGGAGAGGGAGGAAGAGGGCGAAGGGGAGAAGGTGGGATAGGGATAGGTATAGGAGAGAGAGAGAGAGAAAGACAGGGAGATGGAAATAGAGGAGATAGGGAGATGGTAATGGTAATGAATATAGATGCTAATGATAGTAGTCGCGATAATGACTACGATGATGATGATGATAATGATGATGATTGATGATAATAACAATAAGAGGGATAAAAAGAAGGAGAGAGAAATAAAGGGGGTGAGACGGATAGAAAAAGAGAAAAAGAAAAGGAAAAGGAGAGGGAGAGGGAGAAGGGGAGGGAGAGGGAGAGAGATAGAGAAAGAGAAAAAAAGAGAGAGAGAGAAAGAGAAGAGAGAGAGAGAGAGAGAGAGAGAGAGAGAGAGAGAGAGAGAGAGAGAGAGAGAGAGAGAGAGAGAGAGAGAGAGAGAAAGCGAGACAGAGAGAGCGAGAGGAGAGGCTTTGACCGTAAAGGCAACACAAGACCCATCACCCTTTCAATATCGAGCATCGGTTGCAAGGCACCTCTGAAGCGGAAACGATGGCCTTTTGATGACCTATGCAATTCGCTGCAAAACAATGATTATCGCATTTCTGGCAACAGTGCAGACCCGCTTAGGTGAAAGGCAGTCACTACTAAAGTTGTTTTATCTTGTGGAAGTTTATTTCAAACTTATGCGGTTGCAGACACAAGGCAAAATACTCAATTACATTGTTTTACTACGTTGCTATTGTGGTTATGATGTCTTTTGTTATTGTCGTTGTTGTCATATTCATTTCCTTTATTAGTATAAGGATGATGATCATCGTTATAATTAGCATTATCATTATTAATATCGTGATTACCACTGTATCGTCACATTGCCGTTGTTATTTCTATTACTAACTTAAGCTAATTATCATTGTTGCTATCATTATCATCGTTATCAATGTTATCCTTAACGTTGTTGATATTTTTATAATCATTATTTTTTATTATTATCATCATCATGATGAAAAGGGTTATTGTTATCATCATCAGCATTTATTATTTTGTGTCATTGTTATTATCATTGTCACTACTTTCATTCAGCTCATATTATTATGATCATATAATTGATAATGTTTGATGATGATATTGGTAATAACAATAATGATAATAATGATTATGATTATGATAATTGTAATTCATGCTGACAATAATAATTATGATGGTGAAGCTAAAAGTAGTAACAATTGCATTAGTAATAATACCGATAAGGAAAGCATTAATGATAGTAATAATAATGATGATGATGATAACAATGATAATAATGACAATGATGATAATCATAATGGTAATGATAATGATAATAATAATTATGATGATGATGGTATTGATATTGATGATAATAATACTAATGATACTCACAGTACTAATATCAACAATGATGATAATAAGAATAATGACAATGATAACAGTCATGATAATTATGATTAAAATGATAATAATAACATTGATTATACTAATAATGATGATAACAGTAATATCAATAGTAGTAATAGTAATGGTGATGATAATGATAATAAAATTAAAATGATAACAATAAAGATTATATTAATTAAAATAATAATAATAATGATGATAACAATGGTAATGATAATAACAATGACAAGATGATAACCATATTGATAATAATAATGATAGTGATGATAATGACGAAAGTCATAAGAATGATAATAACGATGATTAGGATAATACTGATAATGATGATGAGAGTGAGACTACGACTACTACGACTACTACTACTATCACTAGTAACGATGACAATAATCGTAATATCATAATCATCACTATCAATTGGGTTATTTCATAATTGGTATCCTCATTATTTCTGTAATCCTTATCGTTTGCCTTGCCTCGTAAAGATGGAGTGTCTTATAGGCGCCGATCATTATCATTAAAGCAATAAAAAAGAATTGAATTTTGTTTGAGATTCCATAAATCATAAACATGTATTGATTATTATGGCATTTTATTTCTTTAATATATAAAGAAAAATGAATAATGCACAAGAATGTGTCATGCACAATGTATGCAAATGCATAACGTTTAGTGTATAAATATTGAAAACATATGATATATAACAATGTATATCAAATGATTATACTGCGACATGGAAAGCAATTATTGAGGCTGTTGTGAATATGCACGCATCAGCATATATATTGAGTATATATACATTGCATCAAGCATTTAATGTATATTGCCTTTGCATCACTTTGCGAGCTTGTAATCTTCCCAAAATCTTAGCAAACAATTAATGATATGATGTTAACATGTTCGTAATAACGCGTACACACAGATATCCACATATACTCAAACACACAAACATACATATACACACACACACACACACACACACACACACACACACAAACACACACACACACACACACACAGACACACAAACACACACAGACAAACACACACACACATCCACACTGAACACATATACCCGCACATGACGACAGTCCTCCATACAGACACCACAAACATATCCACTTCCACCCACACAAATCCCATCCCTTAAAATGATGATCTCTATCTCTTTCTTTATCTCTCCCCCTCCCTCCCCTCCCCTCCCTTCATGGCGTCTCTCCCCAGCCGGAAGCCGAAGAATGAAGGGCGGAGCGTCTCTTTGGGCGTGGGCGTTAGAGAGATAGCGTTGCAGGAGGTGAAGGGGCGGCTTCGTGGAGCAACATCCACAGATGAAATGCAGGCGGTGCGACGCGAGGAGAGGAGATGGGAAGAAGATGAGGTGGAGAAGGGGATGGTGCTGGTGGAGAAGAGGAGATGGGAGGAAGATGAGGTGGAGAAGGGGATGATGCTGGTGGAGAAGAGGAGATGGGAGGAAGATGAGGTGGAGAAGGGGATGATGCTGGTGGAGAAGAGGAGATGGGAGGAAGATGAGGTGGAGAAGGGGATGATGCTGGTGGAGAAGAGGAGATGGGAGGAAGATGAGGTGGAGAAGGGGATGATGCTGGTGGACAAGAGGAGATGGGAGGAAGATGAGGTGGAGAAGAGGATGATGCTGGTGGAGAAGAGGAGATGGGAGGAAGATGAGGTGGAGAGAAGGGGGATGATGCTGGTGGAGAAGAGGAGATGGGAGGAAGATGAGGTGGAGAAGGGGATGATGCTGGTGGAGAAGAGGAGATGGGAGGAAGATGAGGTGGAGAAGGGGATGATGCTGGTGGAGAGGAGGAGATGGGAGGAAGATGAGGTGGAGAAGAGGAGATGGGAGGAAGATGAGGTGGAGAAGGGGGTGATGCTGGTGGAGAAGAGGAGATGGGAGGAAGATGAGGTGGAGAGGGACAGAAAGCGGTGGAGAGGAGGAGATGGGAGGAAGATGAGGTGGAGAAGGGGATGATGCTGGTGGAGAGGAGGAGATGGGAGGAAGATGAGGTGGAGAAGGGGATGATGCTGGTGGAGAAGAGGAGATGGGAGGAAGATGAGGTGGAGAAGGGGAGATGGGAGGAAGATGAGGTGGAGAAGAGGGTGATGCTGGTGGAGAAGAGGAGATGGGAGGAAGATGAGGTGGAGAAGGGGGTGATGCTGGTGGAGAAGAGGAGATGGGAAGAAGATGAGGTGGAGAAGGGGATGATGCTGGTGGAGAGGAGGAGATGGGAAGAAGATGAGGTGGAGAAGGGGATGGTGCTGGTGGAGAGGAGGAGATGGGAGGAAGATGAGGTGGAGAAGGGGATGATGCTGGTGGAGAGGAGGAGATGGGAGGAAGATGAGGGAGGAGGAGATGGAGAAGACAGGGGAAAAGGGATGGTGCTGGTGGAGAAGGGGGTGATGCTGGTGGAGAAGAGATGGAAGAAGAGTAGAGGTGGAGAAGGGATGGTGCTGGTGGAGAGGAGGAGATGGGAGGAAGATGAGGTGGAGAAGGGGATGATGCTGGTGGAGAGGAGGAGATGGGAGGAAGATGAGGTGGAGAAGGGGATGATGCTGGTGGAGAAGAGGAGATGGGAGGAAGATGAGGTGGAGAAGGGGATGATGTTGGTGGAGGAGGAGATGGGGAAGATGAGGTGGAGAAGGGGATGGTGCTGGTGGAGAGGAGGAGATGGGAGGAAGATGAGGTGGAGAAGGGGATGATGCTGGTGGAGAGGAGGAGATGGGAGGAAGATGAGGTGGAGAAGGGGATGATGCTGG
>BOPN01010680.1:0-2500 GCA_017312705.2 Penaeus japonicus
GAGAGAGAGAGAGAGAGAGAGAGAGAGAGAGAGAGAGAGAGAGCGAGAGAGAGAGAGAGAGAGAGAGAGAGAGAAGGAGAGTGAGAGATAATGGGATAAAGGGAAATAAGGAGAAAGGATGTAAGAGGGAAAGTAAGAAACCGAGAGATAAGAGGGAAATAGAAGGGGAGAGCACAAAGCATCACCTGCAGAATATTGCAGACCGTGGAATTCTTTACGAGCTTCAAGCTTTCTGGTAAGAGATTATTACAAAGCTCAAGAATAATAACAGCGCCATTGCAACAACTACTACGTATACCGTTGCAACTCTCATTACTACTACTACGACGATTACTGCTACCGACCACTTTTACTACTTCTACAACTATTTCTAATTCTGCAGCTGCTGTTACTGCTACTGCTACAATTAATACTGTTGCTACTACTATTACCACTACTGCTACAACAACAACTACTACACCTACTAACACTACTACAACTACTAACACTACTATACTAACAAAACACATACTATTGCTAATGATAATAGTGATGCTAAGGATGAAATGGACAATGTTGATGACATAGCAGAACTTCGTCAGCAAAGTCATAAAACTTTAACACACGAGACCTGTATTATATGGTATCAGACAGCTGATTAATAGTTCCCTTTTCACTTTTCAATCACCAAACCTTCACCCTATTTTCAACTGATCCTGCAACAATACAACCTCAAATACTAATACAGCTGGAATGTATTTTCTACGAGTGCTTTTGTTTGTTTGTTTGTATATTTGCTCATGACGGTAAGCAGAGAAGGTGGCTATTGTTCTAACGTCAGAGTGGCTGTCAGAATAGCGAAGGAGGTGCGGGTCGATCACGCTCTGCAAGATGGCGTTCATATATTCAGATGTTTGCGTTTGTTCGTGTATGTGTAAGTCTACACACACACACGCTCGTACATACACGAGCACACGCACACGCACACGCACACGTACACACACACACACACACACACACACACATACACACACACACGTATATATATATATATATATATATATATATATATATATATATATATATATATATATATATATATATACATACATATACATACATACATATATATATATATACATATATACATATATATATATATATATATATATATATATATATATATATATATATATAGATAGATAGATAGATAGATAGATAGATAGATAGATAGATAGATAGATAGATAGATATAGATAGATAGATAGATATAGATAGATAGATAGATAGATAGATATAGATAGATAGATAGATAGATAGATAGATAGATAGATAGATAGATATAGATAGATAGATAGATAGATAGATATTACACTTATTCTTTCATATCCATTTGACCTTCCATTTACTATCTACCTTATGAACGTTTTCCCTTATGTCTGATTTACTAGTAATATAATCTATTTTAAAAGTTTCTTTTTTTTTTACAAATGTCACATATCTTACAAGCTTATTAATGAAATTGACCTTGTTACTTTAATGGCACCGAACATGACGTTATTACAATAAAAATACTTATCTTAAGACTTAGGTCTGATTGGTAAAATTTGGAAATCGTGTTGAAATCGAGTATTGATTTATCGGCTATTGCCAATATTTTTTGTTTTGCCTGTCCTATTTCCCTTGACATGATGTTGCAGGAAATATCTAGTTTGTATGTTTAACAATTGTATCATTTGCCTGAAATAACTTGTGTGACAATATAAAGGAATCTTATAAAAAAAAAGTAATTTTCGGAAGCGAAAAAGACAAGAGCGCATGAGAAAAAAGGAAGAAATAACATATATAGACAAAATGTCTACGGACCAAAACCCACATTTCAGTTAAAAAAATAATCAGCAAAATTATCAGAATGCTGTTTGCATGCATGATAGATGTAAAAGGTCGGTAAGCTAAGGCTTTATGACGTTATTAATCCGATGGCTTGATTTGACATTTAAAGCTTAATGCATTAAAATGATTCAATCTTGCTTATTGATTGCTAAGCTCCATTTTATGCAAAATTCCAAGAACACTATTTTTAACATTTCGTAGGCTATTGAGTTATTTGAATCTCAAAGAAAACTTTTAATGATTTGTTGCAGCTTATCATTCCACAAGCAGTCAACTATAAATAAACCTTTATGCAATTAATCTTAGGATAGCTCGGTTTCTTCGGGTATATATAAATCGCCACGTGTCGAGGTATGTAATGTAACTTTACATTTAGTAGTTTTTTATGTGAATCCATTTCTTTAAGTTTTAGAGTTTGTGGGAATGTCAGTATGAGTAGTAAACAGAGAATAGAGTTGAAGAATGGAGAGAGAGAGAGCGGCAGATATATATATATATATATATATATATATATATATATATATATATATATATATATATATATATATATATATAGAGAGAGAGAGAGAGAGAGAGAGAGAGAGAGAGAGAGAGAGAGAGAGAGAGAGAGAGAGAGAGAGGGAAGCAG
>BOPN01010680.1:7500-10000 GCA_017312705.2 Penaeus japonicus
GGACAAACACTTGCATCCCATAAATCTGGGCACAAGATTAATGCTTCGGAAGGATTATGTACCTGGCTCCCTCGAAGTTTATTGTACTCTGGAACTTTATTTACAAAGAGATCTACTCGTGCTTCGGGATATAAATATAAGTTTAACGGTCTTTCTTACTTTTTTTTATTAGGGGAAGGGGTGCGGTGTGGGGGTAAGGGTAGAGGTGGGATCTCCTCTGGTTTGCTTTGTTCTTTTGCTTTTGGTCTCTCTCTCTCTCTCTCTCTCTCTCTCTCTCTCTCTCTCTCTCTCTCTCTCTCTCTTTCTTTCTCTCTCTCTCTCTTTGTGATCTGTTTATTTTTCTCTGTCATTTTCTTTCACTCTCTCTGTTTGTCTTCCTCTCTGTCTGTCTGTCTGTCTGTCTGTCTGTCTATCTGTCTCTCTCTCTCTCTCTCTCTCTCTCTCTCTCTCTCTCTCTCTCTCTCCTCCCCTCCATCCTCTCTCCTTCATAATTACCTGTACACTTTTTTACTGTGCAAAGGGTTTCCTTTACCAACAAACTAAACGGATCTCCACATACCTCTTCATTACCCGTACACACCTAACCCATAATCCCATGGGCATAACCCCCCCCCCCCCACTCCCGCCACCAGCGCCCTCTATCCAGTGCCTTGGCTGCTTGATTGCCTCTTCTTGCTTCCTCCTTACTTCCCCTCTTCCTTTTCTTATTTCCTTCCCTACTAGCTTCTTCCTCTTTCCCCTATTATCCTCCCCTTCTCTCTTCTCTTTTCTTCTTCCTCCTCTCTTCTTCCCTCTCTCCTTTCTCTTCCTACCTTCTTCTTCATATTTCCTTTCATATCCTGTCCTCCTCTTCCTCCTAACCTTCTCCACTAACCCCTCTCCTCTTCTCCCTCCTCTCTTCCTCCTTCCCTTTTTCTCTTCTCCTCTTCACCACCCCATATTGCATTAAGGGAGAGAACAGAGAGGAAAGAGAGAAAAGACAGGGATAGGAGGAGAGAGAAAAGAAATGAGAGAGGGGTGAGAGGAAGGGAGAAGGGGTGCGAGGGAAAGAGTGGGAGAAAGAAAGAGAGGGGACAAGCAGCTTAAATCAGCTACCCTATCCCGCCCCTACCCCCTACCCCCCCTTCCGCACACACATATGGTAGAGGGCAATAAACTAATCCATATTACACAGGCGCAAGGCCGTACTTAGAGGTTTAAAGGGGGAGCGAAGGGGAAGGGGAATGTGAGAGAGGAGAGAGGCAAAGAGGGGAAAGAGGAAGGGGGAAAATGGGATGGGGAAGGGGGAATAGTAGAAGGGTAGACCGGAAGGGGAAGGGGAGAGTAGAAAAGAGGAAGAGGAGAAAGGGGAAGTGGAAAGGAGGAGGAGGAGGAGGGAAGGGGAATAGCAGAAAGGTAGAAGGGAAGGGGAAGGGGAAAGAGGAAGAGGATGAAGGAGAAGTGGAGAGAAAGAGGAGGAAGGGGAAGGGGGAATAATAGAAGGGTAGAAGGGAAGGGGAAGGAGAAAGTAGGAAAGATGAAGAGGAGGAAGTGGAAGTGGAAAGAAGGAGAAGGAAGAGGAAGTAGAATAGCAGAAGGATAGAAGGGAAGGGGAAGGGGAAAGAGGAATAGGAGTAAGGGGAAGTGGAAAGGCGGAAGACGAAGGAGGGAGGAGGGGGAGGGGAAAAGAGGGGAAGGGGAAGGGGAAGAGGAAAATAAAGAAAGAGCAGAATACTTAGGGGAAGAGGGTAAATACTGAGAGAGGAGAGGGGAGGTGCCGTTAGATTAAGCTTCATAAAACAAGAAAGAGAGAGAGAGAGAGAGAGAGAGAGAGAGAGAGAGAGAGAGAGAGAGAGAGAGAGAGAGAGAGAGAGAGAGAGAGAGAGAGAGAGAGAGAAAAGAAAGAAAGAGAGAGAAAGACGTTCAAATCTTCAACCTCTTAAAGGATACATGGAAACCCAATCATAAAGAGAAACACAACAACAACAACACAACACACAATCCACAACAAGAAGACCAGCCGCCATACCCAACCACCACCACCACTAAATCCTCTTTACCCCCGAAAGATAAACACTCATGGGGCGTTAGTCTTTAATGAACACATCTTCAAGAACTCCTTCATCACAACGAAACATTAATTAAGCCTAGGAATTTCGCGTCAAAATGGCGTCGATCTAATCATTCCGGAAGTGAGATGCCAAGTCGTCGATTGTTTTGAATAGGGTGTGGCTTTTGATGGTGTTGTTATGATGGTGATGATGGTGTTGGTTAGACTGACAGCATCGCTATTAGCAGTGTTATTATTATTGTTAATGTTAGCATTATCGGTACAGGATTGTTGTTATTACAATTATTATCCTCATCATCCTAATCATTACTATCTTTTATTTATTTAATCATTACCTTGATTGATTTGTATCCGTGACGATATGATCACTATTATTAGTGATATTATTATTGGTATTTAAAGCAATACCGGTGTTATTATTATCGATAATATCATCAGCATAATCATTAT
>BOPN01010680.1:17500-21135 GCA_017312705.2 Penaeus japonicus
TTTCATCTTAATCCTCCTGTGTTTTTTCTTTGTTTTTCATCCTGTTCTCTTTTTTGTTGTTTGATTTTTGTTTTTGTTTTTCTCTCTCCTTTTTTATCCATCCTTCTCCTCTTCTTTTCTCTTATTCTCTCTCCTCTTCGTCCTCATGATTTGTTCCTCTTCTATTCTTATAGGGAAAATGGAGGGGAAGAAAGGAGGGGTAGAGTGAAATGAAGAAAGGGGAAAGAAGGGAAGGGAGGGTGAATAAGAGAGTAGGGGAGGGGGAAGAGGAGCAAGCTAAGGGAGGTGAAGGAAAGAGAAAAGAGAAGGGAAAGAACACATTGCAGACAAGAATAATAAACAAGTAAAAAACAAACATATAAAACGAAACTAGTACAAAAAATCACAAACACACACACACACACACACACACACACACACACACACACACACACACACACACACACACACACACACACACACACACACACACACACACACACACACACACACACACACACACACACACACACACACACACACACACACACACACACACGCGCGCGCGCACACAACCCCACCAACAATAAAAAGGGCGGTGGGGGGGAGTGAAAAAGGTTAGAAGGTAAGAGGAGGCATGGCACTACAGGGTGTCGTGCCGCAGTGGGGTGGCATTACCTGCGGCACTGTGGTTAGTCCGGCCGAGTCGATGCCACGTCTACGGTTTTAGGGATCGGCGCTTGCGAGAGGCAGTCCCCCTACCCCCTTCTCTCCCTTCTCCCTCCCCCCCTCTCTCCCTTCTCCCTCCCCCCCTCCCCCCCACCCCCGAGGATTTTTTGGTGAAGCGGGTTATCGTTTTCTTTGTTTCGCTTGTTTGTTTGTTTGTTTTTTGTGTTATTTTTTTCTGTTGATTTATTCGTTCTATCAATCCATTCATACTTTTATCTGTCTTAGTTTCTATCTACCCATCTATCTACTAATTCATCTATCTATCTATTTAATTACATATCAATCCGTCCATCTATCGACTTATTCATTTGATTATCTATTAATTTGCTTATTCGTTCATCTGTCTATTTCTTTTAGATATTTATTTATCCGCTTTTTCATTCAATTATGCATTAAGTTATTCACCTGCTTATTCATTCGTGCATCTATATTCATTAATATAACGATTCCGTTGCTTATGCATTCAGTTATTCAATCATTGATTCGTATGCTGTTCCATTCTTGTATGCATCTCTTGGTATGAAAGAAAATCGTGATAATCAAAAGAATTATTATAATGATTGAGATACTATTGATAATGATAAGGATGAGGATAGTGATAGCAACGGTAATGATAGTGATAGTAATAACGGTGATAAGGATGACACAGCTAGTACTACTACTACTACTACTACTACTACTACTACTATTACTACTACTACTACTGCTGCTACTGCAACTACTACTACTACTACTACTACTACTACTACTACTACTACTACTACTACTACTACTGCTACTACTACTGCTACTACTACTACTACTACTACTACTACTACTACTACTACTACTACAACCACCACTGCTACTAGCGCTACTACAAATGATAATACTAATAAAAACAAAATCCGATACAATAACACAAACTTTATAACCCCACCATGTCTCTTCACATTTATGCCACATTTTCTTTTTCTATATTGCTTCAACTTCAATTAAGATTATTTTCCGTGTTGAATTTCAATCAGACGCAAGAAGCAGGTTCTAGTAATTTCTAGTCATGCAAATCTACGTGCAAAGCTTAGTTTTATTTCGTTCGCGCATGTCGTTTTGAAAAAGTAGATCATAAGTTGTGTATAATACATATCATTTTATAGTTTTTTTTTTGTCTTATATTTATTGTTATAGTTATTGTTATTCTTATATATGTTGTTCTCTTTACAACTGTACTAATTTCAAGAAAGTTTTCTAATCGAACGAAACATTTGGATACGAGTTGTGATTATGTGAAATATCATAATTTCTTATAGAATCTTAGGTTGAAAAGTGATTTTGGAATATAAGACAAATTAAATAGAAAGAAATTAGAAAATGAAATATAAATAACCTGGGCATTTTACTTTTCTCCATTTTTTTTACTTCTTGATTACAAACAAACAACACAAAACGAAAAAAAAAAAAAAAAAAAAAACACACACACACACACAAAACAAAAACACAAACCTTCCTCACAACACTCCAACTTCACCCCCCCCCCCCATCACCGCCTCCCCCATCACCCCCACCCTTCTCCCCATCCATAGTACCTAAAAAAAAAAAAAAAAAAAAAAAAAATCTAATAAACTCCCTTTCTCTTTTATAGTCAAATGTATCAAGATCATCGGTACACCTAGTCTTCGCTTGTACGCTATTATGTGCACTCATGGGTTTATGTGTTGCTGGTTGGTGTGTATACGCTGTAATGAAGATTAGCTTTTGTGGGGGTAGGGGGGGGGGGCGTAAATGTGTATTTTGTGTTGATGATGATTGGCTGTGCGTAGAGTGTTGCTGGTGTTTGTGTTGGGGGGAGGGGGGAGGGGGTATGGGGATATGGGGGTCTTTTCTTCTCCGTTTTCTTATTTTTTGACTCTCACTTTTAATTTTACTTTTACTTTTTTCTTCTTCTTCCTCCTCCTCTTCATCATAATCATCATCACTATCGCCATCCTCACTATCTTCCTCCTCCTCACCACCATCCTCATCACCATCGGTATCCCTACTCACCACCACCTCCTCCTCCTCCTCCAACTCAATATCATCATCACACTATCATCACCATCGCTATCCTCACCTCACTCTACGCCTCCTCCCCCCCCTCCCCCTCCCTCTCCCCCTCCTCCTCCTCCACACCACCATCATAACCATCATCACCACCATCACCATCATAACCATCATCACCATCATCACCATCATAACCATCACCACCATCACCATCATCATCACCATCATCACCATCATCACTCTCCCCCATTCCCTTTATATCCCCTCATTCTATCAACCCTAAAAAACAAAATATAGAAAAATGATGACCCTGAGTCACCACATTCGCATGTTATTCTCAGCGACCCCAAATTACAACATTATTTCACATCAAAGGGATAACTACTGAAGCGTTGTTGCCAGAGTACTAATGGCTACGTATTAAATTAATATGTAATATTCTGAAGGTAGGTTTATAATAACGTTCATCACAAACTGTTGGACTCGCTTTTCCATAGAGTTATAGCAAGGAAGTAATTTGGTCTATGGAATAAAGGGAATAGTGTTATCAAGAAAATTGGGTTGTTTCCTTGTATCTATTCATCATTATGATCATTATCATCATCTTTATCACCGTTATCTTTTGTTAATTTTCTTTTATTCGTTCATCATTGTTATCATAATCAATATCACCTTTATCACCACCACCATTATTATAATTGATATTATCATTAGTATCACTATTACTCTTCTTATTATCAGTGATATTCTTCTAATCATCATCATTGTCGTAATCACTATTACGAACACAACGAAATCCACAAAACTGAACCAGGGCCACTGAACCAGGGCCACTGAACCAGGGCCACTGAACCAGGGCCACTGAACCAGGGCCACTGAACCAGGGCCACTGAACCAGGGCCACTGAA
>BOPN01010681.1:0-20000 GCA_017312705.2 Penaeus japonicus
TATAAATATATGTATATATACATATATACATATATAATCTACACTCACACACATCTATCTGTCTTTCCCACCCCCTTTCCCTCCTTTCTCTCTCTCTCTCTTTCTCTCTCTCCTTTATCTATTTCCCGGTCATCTCCCTTGAGTGAAGGTGCCCAAAAGATCCTCCAGTTACAGCAGCCACTAATAAGTTCCTCTCGCAGTTAACATCTTTAATGCCAATCACGAAGACACTCTTCTATTTCTTTCTTTTCCCATTCTATTCTCGCTCCCCCCCTCCCCCCCTACTCCCCTTGGCTCTCTCTTCTTGATACCTCCCGCTCCCTCTCCCTTTCTTCTAACCCTCTTCCCCCCTCGCCCTTCGTGTCTCGCCTACTTCCCCTTCCCCTCACCCTCTACTCCTCTCGCCCCTCCCTCTCTCTGCTTATCTCCCTTTCCTGTATCTCCCTCTTCCCCTCCCACCGTTCACATCATCATCCCTTCCCTCCCCCTCCTCATTCCCTCCCTTTTCTCTCCAATACCTCCCTCCTTTTACTTCCCAGTCCATCCCTCCTCTTCATGCCTATCTCTCCCCTCCTACTCCCCAATCCCTCCTTCCCTCTCTCTCTCCCCACCTACTTCTCAAACCCTCTTCCCTCCCTCTCTCTTCTACTGCCCCCCACCTCCCTACTCTTCCCCCCCCCCCCCCCCGTCCGCATCTCCCCTGCCCCTTTATCTCTTCATAAATCAAGCAAACCCTGACGGCCCAGGAAGGTCCAATCAGAGCGGCCTGTCTCTCCCTCTGCTGTAATTCACTCAAAGGCTCGTTCTGTCCCTTTCTGTGCTGTAGCCGCACATACTCCGCCCACAGTCGCTAATATATTGGGCAATGTGGATAACTGTGGGTAAAGCAGGGAGGTGAGTGGCCATGGGGATGATGCCCATAGGACGTGTTGTGACTTCTTTAACTCGTTTTGGGTTTTGGTGTTTCTTTTTCTCCATGTTTGTTTACTTGCGCTATTGTCTGTTGTGTTTTTTTTTTCTTTTTCTTTCAACCAATGCATCTTTCGTTCTCTCTCTTTCTATCCCTCTGCCTCCCTTCCCCCCTCTCTCTCTCTTTCTCTCTCTCTCACTCGCTATTTGTCTGGCTGTCTGTCTTTCACTCTGACTCTCAGTCTCTCACTTTCTTCTCTCTCTCTCTCTCTCTCTCTCTCTCTCTCTCTCTCTCTCTCTCTCTCTCTCTCTCTCTCTCTCTCGCTCGGTCTCACTCTATTTTTTCATTCTCTCTTTCTATCCTTCTTATTCCTGTCTCCATCTCCCTTTGTCCTCTCTTTCTCTCCCACCCATCTCCCACTCTATCTATATATCCATATATTTAGCTTTCCCTTTGCCCCCTCCCCCCTCCCTCCTCCCACTTCCGCCTCTTTCTCTCCGTCTTCAAGTGCTTCGGAATTTCACTTGCAGCTCTCCGTAATGTTTGTTTTGAAATAAGGTAATGTGACTGTTTTCATGCCTCTGTATGTCAGGCGGAGTGATCCTTTACCACACATTTTTTTCGTTTATTTCCTTTTTTTTTTCTCTTTCTATTTAGGTCATTCTTGAAATTCTAAAGCGAACAAGTTTCAAGTTTATGGAGCGTTGACTGAGTTCCAAGGAGCTCGGCGTTGGCAACACTGCTGCATTTAGGAGCCTACCAGATCAGCCAAACCGCAGTTCGACCCCGTTAGGCGGAACCCCTTATTATAATTCGGGAATTTATCATCCTTTCGCTCGATATCTATAATGATTAAAGGTCAGTAAAGCAGGAGGGAGTTGCGGAGAGGGGGTCCCGACCTTCAGCGGCTGAGGTGGCGAGCGAGGCTAAGAAGGTCGGGTCAAGAAAGGTCCCTTGGAGAAGTCTTCTACTTTGTTAAGTTGGGATCGTAGATAGCCATGGCCGTCTCCTTGCTACGGCGGTATTGTCTCGCATTGTCTCTCTGGGCGAGCGCCCGTCTCTCTCTCTCTCTCTCTCTCTCTCTCTCTCTCTCTCTCTCTCTCTTTTTCTATCTGCCCCCCCCCCCCTGCCTCTCGCATTTAGGCATTTAGGTTCCTCTCTCCCCCCACCCTCTCTCACCCACTCGGGATTTCCCCTCTATTTCTCTTTCGCCCTCTCTTTAGCTCTTTCTCCCCCCCCCCCCTCCATCTCACTCTCACTCGAAATCCCCTTCCCTCCCTCTTACTCCCTTTCTATTTGGGTTACCCCCTTCCTCTCTAATTTAGGCTCCTTTCTTCCCCCTCCCTCACTCCCTCCCTCTTCTACCTCTCTCACCCGTTTGTCCCTCCGGTCGAAGCTTCGTGCGTCTTTGAAACAATCTCCCAAGAAAATACGTCAAGCTTCTCCCCGGGAGGAAAGTCGCTCGCCGGAAGCTGTCGTCCGTAACACAATTTCGTCCCGACACAGTATCCCTCGAGCTTTTTTTGTGTTTGTGTAACTATTACTAGAACTCGCCTGTGTTGCTTTCTTCTGGGTGTAGTTGCACTTACAGGATGCATACATTCCCCTTATAATATGTGTATATATATATATATATATGTGTGTGTGTGTGTGTGTGTGTGTGTGTGTGTGTGTGTGTGTATGTGTGTGTGTGTGTGTGTGTGTGTGTGTGTGTCTGTTTATATGCATGGATGGGTGGATTCCTGTATGGATGTACGCATGTATATTGGTATGATCAGTCATAACAAGATATTTTCCTTTTCCCCCTCTTGCTGGTTCAATTGCAATTTTATGTTACTATTTGCTATCAGTTTCTTTCCCCCGAATCTTCCTTCTTCCCTTGCCGCTATCTTCAGTTCCGCCTTCTTGATATGACATTCTCTCCTATCTTTCTTCTCCAGCCCCTGCTAGCGGTAGGCCTTATCGGGTTCAGAGATGAGAAACAGAAATGAAATTGGGAAGAAATTGGAAAAGTTCTCTCTCTCTCTTTCTCCATCTGTCTGTCCGTCCGTCCGTCTTGAAAAGAAATTGTCTCCCTCTATCTCTCTTCTTCCTTCCTTCCCCCTCCCTTCCCCTTTCTCTCTCTCTATCTTCCCCGCCCCTCACTTTCTCTCCTCAAACGCCTCCAACACAGCGGAGCGTGACAAGTAGGCTCTCCCTTGGAAAATATCGAAACCTGGACAACCCAAGTCGAGCAATATCAACAGAGCAGAAGTCAGAGGAAGGGGATACGTATATACACCGAGATTCCTCTGCCTTTATGCTGACGAGGAATGCGAGACGAGAGGGCGCTGAGGGTTAGGGAAAATAACTCGCATGAATTGGAAGATTGAGAGAATTTCAGTCATTATGAAATGATCCTTTGAGGTAATGTTAATGCGTTTGTTTGTTTTCAGAATAGTACAAAAGAACTTTAGATCAGACGCACTCTTGAAGATACTCGATATGCTTATCCGCTCGTGCCTGTGGGGGGAGTCAACCGCAGCTAACTGACGCATCACTCCTAGCGCCAAGAAAGTGCACGAAACATTCTCTCAGCTCTATTACATATGCAACAAGTGGGAACATTTGGCTTAGAAGTGTGAAGAGGGTGGCCAGTGCCAATATTGTAGTAAGACGCGTCGTGTGTCAAGCTCTTGGAAGAAGTCCCGATTGCGAGCTTCTGTGTGCGGGTTAAAGACGAAAACATGGTAGTAACAGATAGGACTGGCAGAGGAGGCAGATTATAACGAGAAGGCTCGTGAAGGGAAGGGGAAAAGAAGACAGGCAGAGAGACAGAGAGAGAGAGAGAGAGAGAGAGAGAGAGAGAGAGAGAGAGAGAGAGAGAGAGAGAGAGAGAGAGAGAGAGAGAGAGAGAGAGAGAGAAGAAGGAGAGAGAGAGAGAAGAGAGGGAGAATGAGAGAGAGAGAGAGAGAGAGAGAGAGAGAGAGAGAGAGAGAGAGAGAGAGAGAGAGAGAGAGAGAGAGAGAGAGAGAGAATGAGAGAGAATGAAAGAGAATGAGAGAGGGGGGGATGAAGAGAGAGGGGGAGAGAGAGAGAGAGAGAGAGAGAGAGAGAGAGAGAGAGAGAGAGAAAGAGAGAGAGAGAGAGAGAGAGAGGGGGGGGGGAGAGAATGAGAATGAAAGAAAGAGAGAGAGAGAATGAGAATGAAAGAAAGAGAGAGAGAGAGAGAATGAGAATGAAAGAAAGAGAGAGAGAGAATGAGATTGAAAGAAAGCGAGAGAGAAAAGGAGAATGAAAGAAAGAGAGAGAGAGAAAGAGGAGTATCTTCTGTTACACAAAAATCGGCTCGAATCTAAATACTTTGCCATCTAAACCCGGAACACACAGTCTGCAGCTCTGCGACATCATCACTCAGTCATTACACAGAGGGAGCAGCGAGAAGACTGAGAGACGAAAGAAAAGTGATGATTCATAGATTCTCTGAGCGCCATTCCCTTTTAAGGTTCTTGCAATAATGTTGACGAAGACTGGGAACGTTTTTCAATTACTCAAGAACATTACATTACATCAAGACTTATTTGACAAGGAGGGGGACCAAGCAGTAATTATGAGGAACATCATCTCACTGAAGAAGGACTATTGCAGGTGTGACCAGGTGACATGGCGTTATTGTTTATTATCCATCCCCCTTCTGATTAATAGGTGGAGAAATCACGGGAAGTTGGTTTGAAAAAATAGATCAGTTTGGTCTTGTACATTGAAAAGAAGTGTGTTTTCAACGCACTGAGTCTTTCGAAATTTTGTCTTTGACCTCTATTCGCAGTAAATATGACTGTTGGAAATTTTGAAACATAGTTTAGAATATCATCTGTTTCCTGTCTCTTTCGCTGTGTGTATCGGCCCTCTTCTCTCTCTCTTCTCTCCCGTCTCGGACTAACCCTAGGAAAACTTCTAAGATACAAAGGAGAAACTATCCGACCTCTTCCGACATTGCGAATGTAGTAAGTACCTGAAGGCCTCATAGGTATCCTTGAGACCATCTGAAGGATCCAACAACACATACTAGCATCCGAAAAGGGAGAGAAACAGATTCTTTCTCAAAGCAGTGTAAAGAGAATCTATGGATGCTCGCACAGAACTTCAAAGGGAGATCCTTTCTAGGGCCTTAAACACCTAATGACACTCCGAAAGTTCACAAGGAAAAACCTAGAACAAGCCACTGAAAGCTTCAGAAATGAAAAGAAAATGTTACTTCATATTTGCGCGAAGTGAGTTCAAGCTTCTCAGCAAGGACTCAAAGATGCGTAGGATCTTTCATAGGATACGTTCCTTTTTTCTTCTTCTTCGAGAGTAGAGTCCTTGGGAGAACTCGCAGGAGACAGAAAGAGTTGGGTCATCAGACTAAACTGCCCCGGGTCCCTAGAAGTCGTTAAGGGGGCGAGCGGCACCAAGTTATAATTGCAGAGTAATTGTTCTTAACGACCTGTAACCAACAGAGGCGGAAACGGCACGGAAGGATAGATGGATAGTATCAGCTAACAGTAACGGAACTGTGGATAGGCTATTTGGGAAAGATTGAGAACGGAGGGAGGTCAGATATGGGTAAACGAGAGAGAGAGAGAGAGAGAGAGAGAGAGAGAGAGAGAGAGAGAGAGAGAGAGAGAGAGAGAGAGAGAGAGAGAGAGAGAGAGAGAGAGAGAGAGAGTCAATAAATGGTATTATTTATGCTTTGCAAGTTAAGAGAGACTTGGCGAATGGTTGCAACTACACCGAAATGAACTCCTTTAATATCCCTTTTCCCCTTTGCCTCGCTCTTACTTCTCCTTTATCTTTATCCTTATGCAACATACTTTTTTACATGTTATGGTCAATGCTCGGCAAGGCTTAATTTCACACTTGAGTAATGAAGAAGGATCTAAGTTTCAACTCCTACTCAAGTTTCCCATGTGCCTCGAGGACAGACACACTGATCGCGCACATTTTATTTGTGGATATGCATGCCTGCAGTGTGCATATAAATAGCATATACACAAAACATGAAAATTAACCGCTGATGAGAGCGCGCCACAGACCCACAGCCCTAATGGCAAAAAGCATCAGGAAGGATTGTTCTTTAAGGCATCGGTCATTGGCCAACTTTGATGTGCCTGTTTGACGAAAAGTTTATTCTGGAGAGAGAGTTCACTATAGGGTCTATACCTATTTTTCTGGACATCAGCTAAGTATTCATCATGAGAACTTTTTAAAAGGGGGTCTCGAACTATACAAAATAAAGGGGTCTGATAAACGAGCCGGTAGCTATCACCTAAAAAGGGTTATTCGATCAGTAACAAGAGATTCACAGCTTTAGAAAGCACCCGAAGGCAGCAAATCTCTCTAACGACTGGCTGTTCGAAGACCGATCTCCGCCATCCGCCATCTCAAAACAAATGAAATCTCTAAATCTATACGCATCAACGACGGGCGAAAAACGGGAATACCAGGACGCAAAGCCGTTCCGATGCAGAAACTCCATGCAAATTCTTTCCACAGTATGTTTCAGGATAACAAACAGTACTTAACTATGACTTTGGGTAGACTCACTCAGCGACCCCGATACCTTGAAAATGGTATCGGTGATTCATCGGTCTTTGTATCGAGACCTAAACGCGACACAAGGAATCATTTGCTGTTCCTACCAGAGTGCCAAAGTGAGGGAGGTACGTATGCAAAACCGAGGAGAGAGCGAGGATAGATAGCGTCGCTTAACTGTCGCTGTTACCTATCCCCAAGTCTATCCAGTCGCTTGATTACGCAACATTCACTGTAACCTCGTGATGCCTGAACGATCGCTGGAACAGTAAGCCCTCGAAGTTGCTCTCGTTGCATGTCCGAATGGCTCGACAAGATACTCGGAATCAGAGACGACTCAACACTCGATCAGCTGATGTGAACATTTTGTGATGCATAAAAGTGCGAATTCTTTTGTAGTTGTGTAAATAAGTTCGATTTCTTTCAAAAAAAATATTTGATCAACATTAAGCTAAGAGTGAAACCAGTATTAGCACTACTTGACCATCACCCCCACAAAGCATTCATAAGTTAAAAGTAATATGAAGGTAATGATGGCAATAATAATGATGAAGATGGCTGTGAATGAATACTATGGTTAGTGAAATAATACAATTATTGGAATATTGAAAATTTATAGAAGTAACAGGGGTAATTATAGCAAAAATATGTAGTATTGACATCAATATTGGTAGATCTATTGATAATGAGCAATAATGATAATGATAATTAGGGTGATATTAAAGATAAAAAGTAATGACATTAATAATAATGATGATGAAAACAAAGCTAAAGATATTTTCATAATAATTATTATCAATGAGGATAATAATGGTGATAACAATAACATAAACGAAAACAACGAAAATATAAATTTCAATGACAAGGATAATAGCAATAGTAATGATGATAGTAATTAAAACTACGATAACAAAAATGGCAGTGATAGTAATTACTATAATGATAAAAAAAATAAATCACTATTATATCTATTATAATCATGCCTGCTAATACTATTATCATCTTCATTGTTGCTAATTGTTACATTTATTCATCTTACACTAAACAATGATATCGACAAAATTCATACACAGACAATTTTCTCTATTTATAATTTTATTTTTCAATTCTATTTTTTTATATTTTAAAAGCGAGAAGAAAAACACGTCACTTAAATCCGCAACACATGAAGTAAGTTTTGCATATGAATGGAGTAAACCTTTTTAGGGAATTCTAGCAGCCTGAATTTACTTGGAAGAATAATATGATTAAGGAACACGAAAACAAAAGACGAAAGAGGAACGATTCATCTCTGAGTTCGATTATTTTCATTTGCATGTTTTAAATTCTCTTGTAATCTAATTTTGATGCCCATTGTTTGAGTCAGACGCAACATGCAGACTGTAGGCTGACTGACAGACTGAATGAAGAGCAGACTAACTGACTGACTGGCATGCAGGCTGACCAACTAATTTTAATGGATTTTGATTACGAGACGCTGGCATGCAAGCTGGCTGGCAGACAGAATGACATGCAAGCCAACTGACTTTTTTTTTTTCTCTTTTTTTTTTTTTTCTTTTTTTTCTTTTTTTTTTTGCCTGGCAAATTGTTCATGATTTTTTTTTTTTTATTATTATTTATCATAAAGAACGAAGAAAGATACTTGGACCCTATCAATAATCATAGTGATGAAAATAGTGATAAGTACTGGAGTATAAGAATATATAAATAGCAGACAACCAAAAAAAAAATAGTTGAAGAGAAGAGTTCACCAATAGTAGGAAAACAAAGAAACAATCAAACAAAGACTAACTAATAATAATCAAATAATGATAATAATGATAATTCTAGGCTACCTGAGAATCTGACGGGCATGGACAACTAACATCCTGATATAGTGGTAGAACTATACATAGACTGATCAATCTATGAAAGAAGACATACGTATAGATAAACTGACTCTAATAATGGCAACATAAGACAAAAAATAAACGCAAACAAGAGATAAAATGGCTGTCGCGTCTGCTTACGTACGGAAAGCAATAAAGGGCAGGAAAGACAACGTAAAGAAAAAAAAAATGAATAGACTAATGAAAGAAAGCTAAAAAGAAAAAAAAGAATAATAAAAAAAAAAAAAAATTGTGTCTTTACATGGGGTACATTTTGTGTTACTGATTTATTTTCCTCTTTCGATTTTCTTATTTGCGATAGATTTTAGTGTTGGTATTTTTATTGGAAGATATAGTGTCAAGTCTCTATTTAGAGCGAAACGTACCCAAAGCCTGTATGTAATTTTAAGTATTGCAACAATATATAAGAGTATGTCACTTCAATATCGTTTCAGGCCAGGAATAGGAAGGTATTTGACACACACACACAAACACACACACACACAGATACACAAACACAAACACAAATGAAAGTAAAAAACACACACAAAAACACAAATAAAAAACACACACACACACACAGATACACAAACACAAACACAAATGAAAGTAAAAAACACACACAAAAACACACATAAAAAAAACACACACACACAAACACAAATAAAAAAAACACACACACACAAACACAAACACACACACACACACACACACAAACACACACACACACACACAAAAACAAACACACACACACACACACACACACACACACACACACACACACACAAACCAAACACACACACCGACACAAACACACACATACAATGCCCCCCCCCCTCCCTCTTCCAATCCCCCACCCTACCACCCGTCGAACAAGAGAAACAAGGGAAATCAAAAGCTTTCTCCCAAGACTTTATTAAGGCCAAGAAACCCCTCTGGCGCTGAAACGGTTAAGCCGCCGCACAAAGATGGAAAGAGGCCGTGGAAAAGCCTCGAAAAAAAAGGAAAATAGAAATGATAATTCCATTGGTATCGAGATATCGTTTTTTTTTCCTTTTTTTTTTCTTTCTTTTCCTTTCTTTCGTTTATCAGCGAGGAGTCACCCTAGAGAGTATAATAAGCTCACCCTCATTCCCTGGGGGCGTTGGATCCAGAAGGTCTGTGTGTGTGTGAGGCCCTTTGTTGGAGTCTGGCGTGTGTGTGTGGCGGAACACGGGGGTAGTGTTATCACTCTTTTTGTTGTTACTGTTATTTCCAGTGTTATAGCATTGTTATTGTTATCATCATCATCATCTTTTTACCATCCTCCTTCCTCCTCCTCATCATCATCATCATCATAAGCAGCGGCAGCATTTTCATCATCATCCTCATCATCATGATTATCATTATCATATAATCATTATCATTATCATTTTCATTATCATTATCACCATCATCATGATCATCATCATGATCATTATAATAATTATAATGATCATAATCATAATTATCATAACAATAATGGTAACAGTAATAATGATAATGATGATAATGATAAGAATACTGATAATGATAACAGAAATAATGATAATGGTAGTAATGATAAGGACAATAACGATAACAATAACAAAACAACTACTACCATTGTTAATAATCACAACCATGTTTGTAATGATACAATAATGATAAGAATAATTATGATGACGATAGTAATGCTGAGAATAATGATAAGAAAGACAATTCGAATTAGAATGATAATAGTAATAACAATGAGGATAATAACGATGATGACAATAATAGCATTAGTGATAGTAATAATACTGATGATAACAATGGTAATAATAGATAATAATGATAAACATGATACCATTGAGAATAATAACAGTAACAACAATAATGATAATAACAATATAATGATAATAATGATAAGTATGACGATAATGATATTAGTAATGATAATTTTAACGATAGATATATTAGTAATGAAAATGAATATACTCTTATTACTTCTATTGATAACAATATCTCTAACAATAATATCAACAATGGCAATGTTCGTAATGATAATTATCATAACAGTCATAACAGTATCAATGATAACAAAACAACCGTACGAATGCCATCAAAACAAAACCACAACATCAGCAATACTAATCATCATAATAACGAGAGTCCTCCCCCTTCCCCACCTCCACCCCCCTCCCCCCCAAAAAAAAAAAAAAAAAAAAAACACACGAAAAAAAAATGTTCAAACTTTTCTTTCACTAACTGTCCCGAACCGAGGAGGTAATTTGTCGGGTGTTCCCTTGCTAGGACGCGACCCCAGGCTTCTGTACCAACAACTGGAATATCGTAAACACAGGGAATGTGTCGAGAGCATTTCTAGTGTAGTGAGGACGTCTTGTGCAGGCACGGTTCTTGTGTATATTGTCTTGGTGCTCATTGGGAGATGTTTGGGAAAAGGAAGAGGGGGGGAGGGAGAGGGGAAGGGGGTGGAGGAGATAGCAGGAGAGGGAGAGGAAGAGTGGGAGGAGGAGAAAGAGGGAGACTGGGAGGGGGTGGGGGTAGATGGAGAGGGAGACTGGGAGGAGGAGGGAGATGGAGACTGGGGGATACAAGGGAGAGTAAGAGAGAGAGGAGGATGGAGAGGGAGAGTGGGAGGAGGAGGAGGAGGGAAAGGGAGAGTGGAAGAAGGAAGTAGAGGGATAGTGGGAGGAGGAGAGAAAAGGAGAGTGGGGGTGAGGGAGAGTGAGAGGAAGAGAAGGAGGTAGAAAGAGAGAGTGAGGGTGAGAGGGAAAACGAGTAGGAGAGAGAAGAAGGGAGAAGAAGAGAAAGAGTTTGAAGAGGATGAAAAGGAAGGAGGAGAGGGGCCAGAAGAGGGACTGGGACTGAAGGCTAAAAGAGTACGTAATGGAGGAAGGAAGAAAAGTTGGGGAGGAAGTGTAGGAGAGAAAGGAAAGGGTTGGAGAAAGGGAAGAAGCAGGAGAAACGAAAGGAGAGGAAGGGTCACAAAAAAGTAGGCAAGGAGAGTGAAAAGGCTTGATTGGGAAAATGAAGAGGACGGAAAGGTAGAGGAATCAAGGAATGGGAGGAAAACAGTAAAATGAAAGAGAAAGAGAAAGTAGGAAAGAGATGGAGAAATCAGGAGAGAAAGTGGGAAAGAGATGGAGAAATCAGGAGAGAAAGTGGGAAAGAGATGGAGAAATCAGGAGAGAAAGTGGGAAAGAGATGGAGAAATCAGGAGAGAAAGAGAGAAAAGGGGAGTCAGAAATAAACAGACAGGCAGTCAAACAAACCAACGCTTAGACAGTAACGTACGCACGCGAACAATTGAATAGTAAAGAGAAAAAGGAATAAAGGATACATTATGAGAAAGAGAAAGTGTGTGTGTGTGAGAGAGAGAGAGAGAGAGAGAGAGAGAGAGAGAGAGAGAGAGAGAGAGAGAGAGAGAGAGAGAGAGAGAGAGACGAGGCGAGAATAATATCACAATTACCCCTTGTCATCTTTGTCTCCATTGTTCCCTGTGAGTATAATGAGATGAATGAGTTTTTGAAGTCAATGGGGAGAAAGAAATGCATGGGAGGGCTTACAATATATATTCCAGTGTGAAGGGTTGACGTTAGAATAATAAAGATATTTAAGTAAGTTATGGTGTTTGAAGGCGAACATGAGAGTGGATAGGAAATATGAGGTTAGTTTAAGAATAATACATATGTAGATGAGGGAAAGTGCATGAAGAGTAGAGATTTTATACTCCTTTATAAATGATGATGTAAACAAATCTTCTGGGAAGATGATAATTTAGTCAATCAGTCAGTTTTTAGGAAAAGAAAATCATGAACCTTGAATGTACCATAAGAAACGAAAAAGGATATATGAGCCATATGAAAATACTAATAAGCGCCGGGGTCTAAGAATATATAAATAGCAGACAGCCAAAAAAAGTCACTCAAGACAAGACGTCAGCAATAGTAAGAAAACAAAGAAAAAATCTAAGAAAAGAGAATATGGAAAATAATATGATTGAAAAATAAAAAAGAAGTGGAAAATGATCAGAAAATAACTTTATGAAAATTATGAAAATGGAAGATAGAAATAGGTGCACTGAATATAAACAAGAAAGCGGAATGGGATAAACAAACAAACACAAAATCAGATTCTTGTAACAAATAACTACGAAACAATTGAGAAAAATACGTTTTTAAAAACTCGGCAATAAGAAAGAAAATCCCCAAATAAATACAAGACAAACGAGAAAAAAAGAGAGATAGAAAAAAAAGAAAAACAACAATAACAATTAAAGGAACCTCCCCAGAAACAAGCAAAAAACAACACCAAAACAACCAAGCAAGTAAATAAGTTAAAATGACGTGGAAATCCGGAGATCGATGGGTCTCGAGAGGTCTATAAGTCAAGATATGAGGCTGCTCTTCCCCCTGTAATCTCCTGGCTGGAGTTTACCTCGAGGAGATCATGAAAATTGGGCTGCTTGGGGATCTGTTTTGTCTTGGAGGGAGGGAAGGGAGGGAGAGAGGGAGGGAGAGGGGCTGGTAATTGAGGAGAGAGAGGAGGAGGAAGAAGGGAGGGAGAGAAAGAAGGAGGGAGGGAGGGTGGTGGCAGAAGAGGAGGAGAAACAAGAGGAGTAGAAGGAGAAGGGGAGGGAGGAGGAAGGAGAGAGAGAGAAAGAGAGATTTCAATGAAAAGAACGAGAGAGGGAGAGGAAAGTCGGAATCATAACATGCTCATTTAAGACCAATATGAATAAGGGGAAAGAAATAAAAATTATGATTTTGTTGTTATCATGACTTTCATATTTATCATAATTGTTTTTTCCTTTTATCTTCATTATGATTATGATTATTATTGCTATATCTGTTATTGCTTTTGTTATCAGTATTGTGATCGTTCTTATTTTCTTTATTATAATGATTATTATCATTATTATCACCTAGTATTATTTCCATCAATACTGATATAATAATCATAATTGTTATCATTGTTTTTTCATTAATATTGTTATTAGTTTGATTGTGATTATCATTATCATTATTATTATCATCAACAATATCATAATTAAAATCGTTCCCATGACTACTGATTTCATCAGCATTATTGTTGCCATTATCATTAATGGTATTGTTACTATCAAAATTATTGTTATTATCACCATTATTACCAATGTTGTTATTATCTTTATTACTATTATTATTTTCATTATTACTATTATCATTATTCTCTTATTATTACCATTGTTATTCTTATCATCAATATTATAATCATCATTATTACCACTATTATCCTAAAGATTATCATTGTTATTGTTATAATTTCTATCATTGCTTACTGCTAATGTTGCTTTTATTATTATTATTATCATTATGTTATCATGATTATCACCATTAGTATTGTATTTTTTACTATCATTAGCATAGCCATTAGTATTATCACCATAACTATTATTATCATTGTTATTAACAATATTTTATTAATTACTAGTAGAACCATTAACGTCGTCTGGTCAATCACTAAATATTATCAATATTATTATTATCATAGTCATTATGATCATTATTTTTACCAATACCATCATCCCATTAAAAGCTAATTTTTTAATAAATAAAATCCACATCACTAATCATTGAAATCACTTCAGTTCACTTCATATCACATCCCAAACAAACTCAAATTCTTTTTATGCTCAAAATTCCCCATTTCCTTCATTCGAAAATTCGTTCGTTTCGTCTGTTTATTCAAAACGTCCCTAGTCATTTCTAACAAAATAGAGTCATTAGCATTTTCTCTATTTTCCTCCCAGCTAGACCTTAGTAAGATGTTAATATATGCAGAGTATTGTCTCCGTTTTCCTGTGTCTTTTTCCTAGTGTGTCCGTATATAGAATTTGGTTACTTTTAGTTGGTTGATCCGTGGGCGGAGTTGGGTCGGGGTGGACTTTGAGGGCAGTGGGTAGCCTTAGGATGGAATGCGATGGGCGGGGGTGGAGCTTTGGGTGAAGTCGGACGCAGGGCGTGGATCGTTAAAGCAAGATAGAGAGAGGGGAGGGGGGGGGGGGTAACAGTTAAAAAGAGCGTAGATTGGGGGTGGGTCTTAGGGAGTAAGGGGAGTACGGGTGGGGAGTATGGAGTGAAGTGTGGGGTTGGTATGGAGGCATATGTTGAAGCATAAGAACGGGGTAGGGAGAGAGGAGAATTACAAAGAGATGGTGGACTGGAAGGACTGAGTGTGGAGCGTATTGTTTTCTTATTTGTTTGTTTTTGAGGATTGTGGACAAGAGAAGTAACTGCAGGAGCAATACAAGAATGAAATTTGTGTATGGAATATGCTATTCTGGGTATAACTGAATGTAAATGTAGATGAAAGGAAGAATATCAACAAGAAAATATCAATATCGCTACTATGCATATCTTTATTAATATTAATACAACTAATGATTAAGATAGTGATAATTATAACAGGGGTAACGATAATAAGGACGGAAAAAAACATGATAATGTTGATAGCAAAATATGAATGATAATGAAAATAATGATATAAGTAATAATATCAATACTAACAATAACATTAATGATGATAGCAATGCTAGTTATGATTATGCACCATGCGTCTAGTAAAATGCCGTACTTAATAATCACTTTACTTGAAATAATGACAAAAAAAACAAAACAATAATACTACGAATATTATTAATGATTAAAATGATGATAATATTGATAGTAACAACAGTAATGTTGTTATTAATAGCAACAATAACATTAGCACAATCAACCAATAGTAATATTTCAGTAACACAACAAATTATTATCATTACCGTTATCATGTTTAAGTTATGGTAACTTTTAACATAATGATAGTTATTTCTAATTATGATAATGATAAGATGAAAAGGAAACAATTACTGCAATAAAGGTAACCGTGATGATAAAAGTAGTGATGCGGAGGATGGTGATAATGAAAATGATGATAACATTGATTATGATGTTGATTTTTATTACCATTCATCATCAATAATATTACCTTTAGTTTGGCAATCGGTATTTTTTTTTTTTTTTTTTGTCCATCACCATCTCACCATAATCTTGTTTATCGTCAATTCTCAATAATAAGCGAAGATAATCCTGAGATCTGGTCCTTTATCGAGGCCTGCCCCCCCCCCCACTTTTTTTTTATTTGTCTCAAACTATATCTAATGTTTATCAGGATATTACTCGGTAATTGCTTACTTTATCTCTCTCCTTCTGCATTTTTTCTTCATTTCATTATTTTTATCTATCTTTCTTGCTATATTTT
This sequence comes from Penaeus japonicus, assembly GCA_017312705.2. Lineage (NCBI taxonomy): Eukaryota > Metazoa > Arthropoda > Malacostraca > Decapoda > Penaeidae > Penaeus > Penaeus japonicus. The sequence goes on from BOPN01010681.1 coordinate 15,616, forward strand.
TTTTTCTTTCATTTCTTTTCCTTCTCCAGCTATCTATCTTCTAGTTTAATTGCCTGTTCTCTCGTAGTGGCACTCGAGGGAAGGAAGAGGGAGGAGGATGGACGAGGAGGAGGGAGAGAGGAGAAGTAAGTAGGAGAGAGGTAATAGGAGGAGGAGAGGAACAGGAAGGGAATGAGAGAAGATGGAAAAGGGGGAAAGGGGAGATGAAAGAGAAGGAGGAGTGGAGTGGGAGTGGGGGAGGAGGTATGTGGGAGGAGAGAAGAGAAAGACAGAAGAAGGAGAATGGGGGCCTAAGTATGAGATGGGGATGAGAGGAAAGGGGGAAGGGTAGGGGAAGGGAGAAAGGGGGGGGAGGCGGTGGCAGGAGAGAGAGACTTAGCTAAATGACAGTTCCTTCTCATAAGTACTTTATAATAAAGCGCGCTCAAGCACACGCGCGCGCACACGCCCGCCCGTCAGCTCGCCCATTATGTGTTATCGTCAACCCGCCACTCACGCTCGTCAGCCCACGTCAGGCTGTCAGGGCGTCAGTCTGTCAATCACAGGCTTGGTCTTTCGCTTGTTCCTTGAGCGCATTTTAGGGAGAGGGGGGGAGGGGGCGAGATTTGATGTGCAAGTCATCTAGAGTCAGTGCTTGCGTGACCTGGAATCTGACCTGAGGGAGACAGAAAGAGGAGGATAAATGGAAGAAAGAGAGAGAAAGAGAGAGAGAGAGAGAGAGAGAGAGAGAGAGAGAGAGAGAGAGAGAAAGAGAGAGGAGAGAGGAGAGAGAGAGAGAGAGAGAGAGAGAGAGAGAGAGAGAGAGAGAGAGAGGGGGGGGGGGGAAAGAGAGAGAGAGAGAGAGAGAGAGAGAGAGAGAGAGAGAGAGAGAGAGAGAGAGAGAGAGAGAAGGGGGGGGGGAAGAGAGAGAGAGAGAGAGAGAGAGTGAGAGAGAGAGAGAGAGAGAGAGAAATAGAGAGAGAAAAAAAGCAGATAGTAGCGGGAGGGAGATGAGAGAGATGAGAGAGAGACAGAAAGAGATGATGAATGACACACAAGACGTGTGATGTAGTGTGTGTGTGATGAGAGAGAGAGAGAGAGATGAGAGAGATGAGAGAGACTGTCAGAGATGCAGAGAGAGAGAGATGATGAGAGAGAAGCGAGAGAGAGATAGCGGAGAGGAAAAGAAAGAGAGAGACAGAAAGGGAGAGAATGAAAAAGAGTGAAAGGCCAAATATAGACAACGACAATGATGGAAAATTGTTATCAAGTACCACACGCATTGGGTATCTATGCGAGAATGAATACTATAAAAAGATGCAATTCGTTACATACAAAAATAATCATCTTCATTACCCTGTTTATTTCAATACAATTTAAGAAAACAAAACTAACTTTCACATTATAGAATATTTTCAAAATTTATTCAACAAGAGCAATACCTTAAGATGATGTCGGGATGAAAGGTGAACTTCTTATGACATTATTCCCACCTGAGTGCAAAGTCAGCCACTCGAGCCTTTCAATCCTTCATTCCCTTGTCTCCTCCGCTATGACTCTATTCCTCTTTCATCAGACTCAACCGCTCATTCTCTTCCTCCACCAATCAATTCCACTTATCTCATCCACAATATTTCCCCTATTCTACTACCTCCACTAAACCAAACCACTGCCTTGCACCTTTCCCCTTCCAGCGCTCAACCTACTCTTCCTCCACTAAATTCCAGCGCTCCCTCTCCTCCTCCACTAAATTCCAGCGCTCCCTCTCCTCCTCCACTAAATTCCAGCGCTCCCTCTCCTCCTCCACTAAATTCCAGCGCTCCCTCTCCTCCTCCACTAAATTCCAGCGCTCCCTCTCCTCCTCCACTAAATTCCAGCGCTCCCTCTCCTCCTCCACTAAATTCCAGCGCTCCCTCTCCTCCTCCACTAAATTCCATCGCTTTCTCTCCTCCTCCACTTAATTCCAGCGCTCCTTACGTCAAGCTCCATCCACTAAATTCCAGCAACTCACTCAACTCCTCAACTGAAATCTTGAGCGCTCTGTCTAAGTCCTCCACTAAATTCCAGCGCTCCCTCTCCTCCTCCACTAAATTCCAGCGCTCCCTCTCCTCCTCCACTAAATTCCAGCGCTCCCTCTCCTCCTCCACTAAATTCCAGCGCTCCCTCTCCTCCTCCACTAAATTCCAGCGCTCCCTCTCCTCCTCCACTAAATTCCAGCGCTCCCTCTCCTCCTCCACTAAATTCCAGCGCTCCCTCTCCTCCTCCACTAAATTCCCTTTCTTCCTCCTCCACTTAATCCAGCGCCCTTACGTCAAGCCCATCCACATCCACAACCACCAACTCTAACTGAAATCTTGACCTTGTCTAAGTTCCACAAAGGATGACTATAAAGTTTTGAGATTTAGCTGAAATTCCCCGAATGACTGCGCTCCGCTTGATTGCTTGCATCTGGGTGACTGCAGGCTGTTGAGGAAAAACAATAATGGTAATGATATTGATTAGGAACAGTTAGTAACAGTTGCTGCAGTTGTTGTGACTGCAAAGTTATAGCAGTAGGAGCAGCGGCAATTTAGTATATTTTTCGTGTGGTGTTTAATTTTAAATGCAAAATAAATTTTAGTAATTTAAGGATAATTGCGTCATATATGTTGATCGGATATCATGGCTGGTGATACTAGTAATAATGACAAAAAATAATGATAGTCATAACAATATAGATAATCATGATAATGATGATAATAAAAAAGGTAATAATATTGAGAGTGAGGATAGTGATAATAATATTAACAATAATGATAATGATGATAAATAGAATATTAGTAGTAGTAATAATGCTAATAATAATGATAATAAACATAATGGTAGTATTACTAATAATGATAATGATTACAATAATGATAGACAAGAAGGATAGTGATAATAAAAATAATCATCCTCATACCAGCAATAACAACAATAGTGGTGATACTAATATCAGTCATGATTACTAAAACAACAACAATAAAGATAATTATGATAATGATGATGATGATGATGATAATGATGATGATAATAATGATAATATTGATGACGATGATGATAATAATGACAATGTCAATAACTATCTTTATATCAATAGTAATGATGATAGTAAAAGTGGTGATAATGATGCTAATAATAGTAATAATGAAAATGATGATACAAACAATAATAATGACAGTAACAATAATGATCGAAACAAAAGTAATAATGATATCAATGATAATAATGACAATAACAATGATAAGTATAATAACTGATAATGATGATAGTAATGATGAAAATAATAATAGATACGATAACAACAATGATAATGCTAATAATGATGGTATAAATGATAATAATAAAATACAGTACTACTAATGATAATAATAAGTATAATAATGATAATAATTATAATAATGACAACGATAGTATGATATTGAAACAATAATAATTGTAATGATGATAGTAATAACTACAGCAACAACAATGTCAGTAATAACAACAGCAGCAAATATGGCAATGAAAATAATAACTAAAGTAATGGTAATGATGGTGATAATAATGATGGCTATAATGATATGAATAATGCTGATGATAATAATGATGATAACAAAATGATGATTGTGAAAAAACCGATGATAATGATATCAATAAAGACAGTGATACAAATGAAAATGATGATTTCATTAATAATAATGATGATAATAATAATAATAATATTAATAATATTAATGATAATAATAATGATAATGTAAGGTGGCCAGATGCTCTCTGCTCTCCCGTTCTGGCTGTCCATGCCGGAGGACTGGACGTTGCCTGTCGCCTGTTTTTTTTTTTTTAACTTATTATCTTTCATTTTATTTGTTCTCCATTTTAGTATAGTTTCCCTTTTAACTGGAGTTTTCTGTAATTACTTTTATTGTTTTATTTACATATTACGAGACCTCTTATTGAATGGTTTTATTTATCACCAAGTTTTATTTTTAGTATTTTAATACTTCATGAACTTTTATGGTCTTAATTTGTCTTTGATTTTATTTGAAACTTTAGGGGAAACGTTTTATGCATTTCATTTTTGCTTCGTTTTATTTATTTTAGTTTTTAGGTTATGCTTTTATAATTTTAGGGGTTTTGTTTTATATTCATACCTCCTTTTCATGTTGTCTTTTTATTCATATTTATAAATTATCATATTATTAAGATGTATGCCTCTGACGTCCCCGAGGCAATGTTTACGCTGTTTTCGAACAATAAAGAGAGAGGGTTAGACAGTCAACGAATGTGTTAAGTTTACCCAGTCCTCCTAAAACATTTATTTAACCGGCTGTGTCGCCATTTTTTTGTGTTTTGTGCCAAGGAAGTGAACAACGGTGGATACGATCACGAAGATAAGAGCTAAGTAC
>BOPN01010682.1:2500-7500 GCA_017312705.2 Penaeus japonicus
AAAAAAACAACATTACAAGGTAAACATATTTAAAAGAAACGCAAAAACATACACATACATAAACAAGAGTGCGTGAAAGATATATAAAGATTATGCAAATAAAATGTCGCCAGTAAGAAGAAATGGTGAAGCGAGCTCGAGCTTCACAAAAAGGTCACACTGAATACAATGCCCTTTTATAGAACGGAAAACTCTTTATTGACACTCTTCTTCTGAATATTAAAGGCGAATTCTCATTTTCGGTCGAGCATCATTTCGTGGCATAGGTATTCATTCTTTTTAATTATTCTGTCTTCATCTAGATTAAGCTATTTACCATTATTAGTGTTTCTCTTATTGTCATAGTTATCATCATTATTTTTTAATTATCATTATAATTGTTATAATCATCACTATCATTACTATTATCACCATTATCATAATTATCACAATCATCCATATCATTATTGTTAAAGCATTTTATCCTAGAATTCCTTCCCCTTGTCAGACACGGCTGTGGTAGAGTAAAGATCGTTATCATACCCTTCCGAGATGGTGTCAGCAGATGAGTTATCACGTCATTCATAACGGCCATCTGCTTTGTACATCCGTGAGGCGAGGTGTGTCGACGCCTGCACCTAAGATTATATCCGACAGTGGGTTATAGTAGTAGTATTATCCTTGGCATCTTTATTATCATTTCTCTTATTATTGCCATCATTATTATTATCACTCTTCTCATTGTTATCACTATTGATGATATTATCATCATTATCATCGTCTTCACGCTTATAATCATAAGCATCATTATTGCTATAATCCTTTATATTCATTTCTTATTTCTTTTATTTTCATCTTTACATACATAACCATCATTAAAATCATTATTGCAATTTCATACTATCACTGCTGAAACTATCATCTCCATAATTGTTATTGTCATTATTACTAGTCTGGTAGTATAGCTATCATTTTATGTTAGTCATTATCATTATGTTAATCATTATCATTATTGTTAGTATTTTCATTGCTCTCATTTTTTTTATTATTATTAATTTCATTGTCATCACTTTTTCATCATTATCATTATCGCTACTATTTATACTATTATCATCATTGTCATTATCAAGTCTTTATTGTTTTTTATTATTATTATTATTATTGTTGATATCATTATCATTCCATTCTTTATCATGCTATTCTCATCCTCCTCCTAATTATCATTACCATGGTTATCATCATTATCATTAGTGATAGTCTATCCTTATCACTATAATTCTGTTTACGCGCGTCCTATGTTTTCGGTTTTGCTTTTCTTGCATTTGTTTGCTTCACTTTCTTGAAGGTCTTCCTGTGTATTTGTTTTATTTTTCTTGGCTTCTCATCTTGTGTTCCCTTTGCTTTATTTGTTTTTCAATTGTTTGCTGAAGGTTATTTGTTCATTATCTTCATTCCCAAAATTTGTCTTTCCATTATCTTCTTTTCTTCTTTGCTCGATTTTTTTTCCTGTTATTAATACTGATGTAATTGATATTAGACTATTTTCTTTGTTATCATTATCCATTTATTATTCATATCAAATGTTATCCGTGTTTTTGTAGTTGTAGTACTTTTGACTCGTACAAACATTTTTAATTCGTACATACAACATTCGTACATTCGTACATTCTTAATTCGTACATTCAACAAATTTATTATTCATATCAAATGTTATCCACGTGTTTGTAGTTGTAGTACTTTTGACTCGTACAACGCTCTTAATTCGTACACTCAACATTCGTACATTCTTAATTCGTACATTCGTACATTCTTAATTCGAACATTCAATAAACACATTACTCTTGACTCGTAAATATGAACAACCACGTGTCTCTTGATTCGTACATCTTTTTAACTCGCATATGCTAATAAACATTATGATTCCATATACATATACTACTATCAGTATTGCTATCATTATCATTATAATATCATTATTATTAATTTCATTATAATTATTATCATTTTCACTATAATTTTTATTATTGTCATCTTTATCTTATTGGGATCATTATCCATTATCCTTCTCCTCCTTTACTCCTTATTCCCTTATTCGTCTCCTCTTCCCCCTCTCCCTTTCTTTGCTGTCATGCATATGTGATAGCAGGGCGCGTCACCAGTTGGAAAAAAACATTTCTGACACCATCTTTGAATAGACTCACAGACTATTGATTATATCAAGCACACAACGTCATTCAAAATTTACACAAAATGTATGATCTTTAGCCTAAATTTGGGAATATGTAATGTCACTATCATTATCATCATCAACTCAATCATCATCATTGGTATTATTATCATTATCGTTATTAATGTTATCATTTCTGATATAGTTATCGTTGACATTATATTGTCATTATTGCAGTTATTATCTTCGTTATTGATACTCTTATTATGTGTAATGTTATTATGATTATCATTATTATCATCCTTATTATCATTATTATCATGTTATATCTATTATCCTTATTATTGTTGTTATCATCATTTTCGTTATTCACATCCCTGTTATCATTAGCATCCTCGTCTTTACGTTCATCATTATTATCATTATTTCATTGTTTGACTTTCATCATCGGTATCATTGTTATCATCATTGATGCTATTATCATTCTCATTATTATGATTATCTTTATCATCACTCCTTTCATTATCATAATTGTCATTATGATTATGATTATATTTTTTCTAAATATTACAATTATTGTTAATATTGGTTATATCATCATCATTAATAGTAGTAGTATCATCATATTTATTATAATTATTATTATTATTGTTGATGTAATTATCTTTATCGATTTCATTATTGCTATCATCTATTATCATTCTTATTATTGATAGTGTTATCATTATTTTCATTATCATTAATAATCATAATTATTATTATCTTTGTTATAATATTCTCATATTATCATTATTATCGTCATTAATATCATTATCATTACCACTCTTATTATCATTATTATTACTATTGGCAGAATCATTATTATCATTATCAGTATTATTGATATTACCATTGTTATCACTCGCAATTATCATTATAGTCATAGCCATTATGTCTATCATCATCATTATTCTTGTTACTGTTGTCGTTATTGTTATTATCATTATTCTCATTATTGTTATTATTACTATCCTCATTCAGATCATTATTGTATATTTTTCATCATTGCTGTTATCATTCCTGTCGTTGTATTGTTGTCACTGTAACTCGTATTATCATTAGTAACTTGGTTGCTGTGTTGATCAATGATATAATGATATAATCATAATAATACTAAAAAGTATTATTATGATTATATCATTAATGCAACTATAATTGTTATTGTCATATAATTATCGTTATTTTTCATTATCGTTATCATTATTATCATTACAATTAATTATTTGTTATTATCATTACCACTGTTATCATTATTATTAGCGTTATCATTATCATTATCATTACTAACATTGTCAGTATTATAATTATCCTCATTATATATCTTTATGATCGTTACTACCATAATTATACTTTTCATCATGCCTACTACCATTATTATTATTATTACAACTATTGTTGTTTTTATCATTATCATCAATATTAAGGGTAATAATAATAATATTAAAATAATAACAGTGATAATAATAACGATAATAATAGTAATAATAACTATGATAATGATAGATCCATTATTATTATTAAGTTCATGACTCTCATTTTCATAATTGTCATTATCATAATTATCCGTAACATAATTAATCCTGTTATCCTTATTATCATTGTCATTATCACATGTATATCATCATTATCATTATCATAGTCATTATCACTTATCATTATCATTTCTATTATCATTATTATTTACATCATTATTTATCATTACTTGTATTCTGATAGTAATAGCTATTGTTATTATAGTATTTTTAAAAACAATTATTGCTATTGTCATTATTGCTTTTTATCGCCGTTATTATCATGATTATTATTGATATGATTATGATTATTCTTATCATCATCTTTCTCTCGGCAAATAAGGGGATAATAAGAAGAACAGAAAAACTTGAAGAGGTGGAAGAGAAGAGGTGGAAGAAAAAAGAAAAGAAAAGCAGAAAATGAATAAATAATTATAAGAAGAAGGAGAAGAAGAAGAAGAAAAGAGGGACAAGGTAAAAAAAAAAAGAGGAAACAAAGAAAATGGACAGTTGGGAAGAAATACGTTAAAAGAAAGAAAGAAAGAAGGAAAGAAGCAAACTTCCCAGACGAGAGATGATGTTTAAACTTGTCCCATAAAGTTAACAGGACGCAAGGATTAGCCTGCCAAAGAAAAAGGGTTTAAGATTCGCGACCTCATTCTGAGACACTGTCTTATTTTCGAAGCGATATTGTGTGTAATCAGCTGATTGACACCTCACCCCCTCCTACCACCAAGGGCTTCTGACGGAAGGAGTTGCCAGTTCGTTCGTTTCTGAGGTTTTATTTCCCTAAGAGGAGAATGTTACTTTTCTTTATCAATGCTATACTAAGATGTTTTGATTGAATATTTATTCGGAAGAGTGTCGTATCGCTAATAATTATCGACGGATTCCTCTCACCCTCTACTGTTCAGATACAGTGAGTGTGGCCTTCGATTAGACCCCAATAACCCGCAATCTCGGTTCCGATGGCAGGAGAGGGCATGGAGGAAACCAGGGAAAAGTTCCGGGTTAAATATGAATAATAATATGGAATATGCACATACAAAAGCCAAGAATACACTATAATGCTAACTACCTACCTAACATTATCTAGGATGTATGCTTGCCCTAGCCAAGGAGAAGCCTCCCCCCCCCCCCTTACCTGGATCTACGTAGCCCTATCTAGGGTTGACGGATGCCCCCTTAATCGGAGCAGTTCGTGATACTTACTTATTGTAGTTATGGTACAAAGACATGCGTTATCGCCACCGTATCACCTCTTGATACATCACCAATGAATATATATCTCGTTTATTCTACTG
>BOPN01010683.1:20000-21096 GCA_017312705.2 Penaeus japonicus
ATTAAAATCGGAGTGACATAAAAGTGAGTAATTATTTGGTTAGATAAATGGCATTACTCAACCACTGATATATTTGATGAACGGAGATATATACTTTTTGAGATGGCAATGTTTTACTTATATATATTTTTTACTAGATTTGTAGATTTTCTTTTAATTATAGTTTTAAAAAACATATGCTATATTTGCGTTCGTATGTGGTTCTGTACGCCCTTTGACCTTCAGCAAATGATGTGATTATACAGAAACAGCATGTATGTCAATGTCGGAATAATATATCTATATAGTGAGATAGTAGACAAAAAAATCAACCAATGTTAACGAGTCAGATATCATCCAAAAAATTATGAAATGCAACACGGATTTCGTTATCCTTTTATTCGATGAGTGTTTAGGTGTCCCGCAGTCACGAAGGACAGTAACCTTGGCGCCTAGATCACCTCAGACATTTTGCTTTTAGAAATGGACAACATACTTCACTTTGTTTCGTCTGTGATCGCAGGATATTTCATACTAAGGGGAAAAGAGGGAGGGAGAGGGGCATGGAGAGGGAGAGGGGAAAGGAGATGGGTAGGGAGAGGGACATGGAGAGGGAGAGGGGAAAGGAGATAGGTAGGGAGAGATGGAGGGAGAGGGAGAAGAGAGTGTTGTGAGGTCAACACAAAGGACAAGATGGCAGTTCGCGCGCTGTAGAAACATCTCCCCCTGACCTCTCACTTGCCCGGGCGAGGTCACGATGCCACCACGCTCCCAGTCTGCTTCCTTGCTCTCTTGACACCACCAGGTGTTATGGACATCATTTCCCTTAATAAACCACGCAAACTTTTAGCTGGTTTTAATGGTCCTATCGGTATTTGTTTGTGATCTTGAAAAGAGAGCACAAATCGGAGGGAAAAGGAGAGGAATAGAGAGTGAGAATGTAAATATGTAGATAGGGAATGAAAGAAAGCAAGGAAGATTGTAAAAAGAATATTGATAGTGAGTAAATATATACATACATACATACATACATATATATATATATATATATATATATATATATATATATATATATATATATATATATATATAAACAATGTATAGTGTATATATATAC
>BOPN01010684.1:0-5000 GCA_017312705.2 Penaeus japonicus
GAGAGAGAGAAAGAGAGAGAGAGAGAGAGAGAGAGAGAGAAAGAGAGAGAGAGAGAGAGAGAGAGAGAGAGAGAGAGAGAGAGAGAGAGAGAGAGAGAGATTCTCTTGACTAGATTTTTTTTTTTCTACTAGTGTCCATGATGTCAGCCTCCCTCTCATCGGGTTAAGGTTTACATTATGTTTTTATATCATCTATTTCTTATCGTTATTAGAAATTGTTATTTAATCTATCCTTGTTTTTTTTTACTAGTCATTTTTACCTTTACCTCCACGTTTATAGGAATTGTTTTTGCTGCCTTTTATTACTCTTCTTGATTTAGTTTTTGTTTTATCTTGTTTTGTCAAAAGGATTGCACGAAAAGTTATATTGATAAATGGGTAGGTCTTTAACTTATCTATTATAGGTAAGTAATATTATTAATGTTAGCCTTATTGATATAACAAGGATTGTCATGACAAAAATAGTCTTTGTGGTTCTCATTATTATCACTGGTATCTTATCTTTATTATCCTTATCATTGTCATTGTTATCATTTTTATTACCATCATTATCTTTAGCATTATTCTCATCATCATTATTATGACTATTATCATCATTATCACCATTATCCTCATAATCACCAATATAACCATTAATATCATAATTGTTATCATTTTGATTAGCAATTATTTTATCATGATACTTACTACTTATTCTCATTATCACCGCTAACGTTACAACAATCACAATCATTACAAACATTACCACTACTTTTGTTTCTATAGCAAATGACTATTAGTATTACTATTACTATTATTTATTTATTATCATTATTATTATTATTATTAATTATTATTATTATTATTATTATTATTATTATTATTATTATTATTATTATTATTTATTTATTATTTATTTATTATTATTATTTATTACTATTACTATTACTATTACTATTACTATTACTATTACTATTACTATTACTATTACTATTACTATTACTATTACTATTACTATTACTATTACCATTACCATTACTATTACTATTACTATTACTATTACCATTACCATTACCATTACCATTACCATTACTATTATTATTACTATTACTATTACTATTACTATTACTATTACTACTCCTGCTGCTGCTGCTACTACTAATAACACCTCACAATAATTTGCAACACTTTCACTACTCAGTTATTGCTCTTAAGATTATGCAATTGCCAATAAATTGCAAGATTCCTAAGGCCTATTACGACTTTTCTCACGCTTCCGAGTCTGACCAAGGACGATTGCGAGGGTTATAGAACAACAACAAAAAAAGGAATAAAGAGCAAAATGATGATGGTGGTGGTGGTGATGGTGGTGATGGTGGGGTGATTGTGTGGTGGTGGTGTGGTGATGGGGGTGGTGGTGATGATGGTGGTGGTGGTGATGATGGTGGTAGTGATGATGGTGGTGATGGGGGTGTGGTGGTGGTGTGGTGATGGTGGTGGTGTGGTGATGGGGGTGTGGTGATGGGGTGGTGGTGTGGTGATGGTTGTGGTGGTGATGGTGGTGCTGGTGATGATGGTGGTGGTGTGGTGATGGTGATGATGGTGATGATGATGGTGGTGGTGGTGTGGTGATGGTGGTGGTGGTGATGGTGGTGGTGGTGGTGATGGTGGTGGTGATGATGGTGGTGGTGGTGTGGTAATAGTGATGGTGATGATGATGGTGGTGGTGGTGATGATGGTGGTGTGGTGGCGGTGGTGATGGTGTGGTGGCGGTGATGATGGTGGTGATGATGATGGTGTGGTGTTGGTGGTGTGGTGATGGTGGTGGTGATGGTGGTGATGATGGTGTGGATGGTGATTATGATGGTGGTGATAATGATGATGATAATGATAATGATAATGAGGACAAGGATGATTATGATAAACAAAAGTGCAACAACAAAAAGTAAATGACCCAAAAGCAAATGAACAAATATACAAAAACAGGAAAATCATTAAAAAGAAAAGAATAATCCTGAAAGAAATAATTATTCCATAGATATTGATAATGAGAATAATAACAATTTGAATAACAATAATAAAAGCGACAAAAAAAATAATTTAAAACGTATCATAAAAAAATAACAACAATCTTACAGGAAAATATATATCTTTCAGGGACAAACCCCTCCCCCCCCCTCCCCCCCTCCCCTCCCCCAACACCCTAACACCCACACACACACAAAAAAAAGATCTACCAAGTCTACGGAATTACGACGCCCTTTTTCGGAATCGACATAAACCGCTTGTTGACTACATTTATTGTGTTATCATTTCAATTTCTTTAGGACAAGGTCTATGTATTTGTCTAGACTCTCAGTGGACTACGTTCACGAGTCTCAATGTTGATTAGTTGAAATTTTAGCGATAGATTTGTAATTAAGTTTTGGTTTGCCTTTTGGTAGAAGTGGTTAAGTTAAGTATTTGGCAAATGAAATTGATTCGAAATGCCTTGAATTCTTCATTAATTAACATGGCTAATTAATGTATATTCGCAGGTAACACTCGCCAGCTAAATTAAAACTTAAATACTATCACTACTCCTAGTTGTAATAATTCTCTGATCAGTGTTATGCAATTATTCCCAGTAAAATAAAGATGAATATTACCCATAATAACAACAACATTAGTGATAACATCGATAACAATAATACTCAAAATAACGACGATAATAATGACGAAAATAATTATTTCGTGGAATCTTAAATCATAAGTCTTCACAACACTAATAGTTTTCCTTAGTTAATAGTCATTCCAGGAATCTAATGATGAGGATGGTAAGGATATCTAAACTTACACAGTCAGGATTCAACCCTATTTGCAATATCAATAAATTCCTACATGCAACACCCTTCTTGAAATATCTATAATGATATCATAGAAGGATAAACAAATTATTTGAAATGATACTGAATTAATTGAAAGAATAGCATCTGTCAGCATGAAGCATACAAACCAAGCTTACTTGACTTTAGGCAATATCATGCAATATCACAGACACCAATCTCCAGAGACATTTGAATTGTTATCATTTTTAATATTATTGTTGTCTTTATTATTGTTAAGACGATTATCATTCATCTTATCATTATTATAGGTCTTTGCATTTAGTTTCATCAATGTAACTTAAAGATAATCAACTATAATTGCCAATGATGATGATAAAATAGCAGTGATGAAATAGGCAATGGTAATGATAACAGAATGATGATAATAATGATAATAATAATAATGATAATAATAATGATAATAATAATGATAATAATAATAATAATAATAATAATAATAATAATAATAATAATAATAATAATAATAATAATAACAATAATGATAATAATAATAATTATAATAATAATAATAATAATAATACTGATGATGATGATGATGACACTGAAAGTGACAAATAGAAAGCCTCTATCATGTCTTAATCTCTGTTACTCTCTTTACTTAAACCTACTCTAAAATGAAACCAACCTACATCAACCTTGATATATATTCCTAAATCTAAATCATTACCACAGTCTACCAAAGTCTACTCTTAACCTACCCTCAAAATCTATTCAAAGTATATCCCCATAAGTATGCAAGTACCATGAACATCCACTCTTTACCACAAAAATCACACTTACTCTATTCTTAAATCTACTCATTTACTCCAGAGTCATGGGCAAAACCTCACATGATCCTGTCAACAAACAAGAGACCCGGTCAACCAACCAAAACAAAGACAAACAAACAAACAAACAAACAAACAAAAATAACACCCTCATCTCCTCCCCCCCCCCCCCAAAAAAAAAGAGCCTCGATTTCTGCAACATTATCAACAACACGAAAAAAAATAATAAACACTAAAAAACAACAACAAATGCAATAGTAATAGCAAGACAGCTGTAGCGTCATATGCAAATGAACCGTGACTAACTAACCAATGCAATAGAGAGACATCAAACCAAATGGCAATATTGCAGCTCCTATACACACGACTTCCTTCGAGATAAATGATGCTGAGAACGAGGTGATGCTGTAACTACAGAGCAACAGCTTTTCCAAAACGCATTATACTATCGATTAAAACCCTTTCAACACTTCCGTTAAAAAAAATGGACTAATCTTTATGGGTCTTTGCGGTTCCCTAACAAGCTTTATGTTTAAAAAAAATATATATATATACCATTACTAATAAAAAGTAAAAAAAAAAAAAGATGAAGCAACAACAACGAAATCTAATATGTTAGTCTGAACAAAAAGTGTTCAAGAAAGGAAAGTGTTCAAGATAGGTAAGCAAAGGTTATCCACTCGCAGAATTAATCACAAGGAGATACCCAATTCAGGACTCAGGTAATGTGCCTTCCTCGTGCCAAAAAAAAAAGAAAGAAAAAGAACACAGCTTGTTGCACCGTTGCATTTTCAATCCATTGTGAACGGAATTGCAATCTAAGAAGCTTATCATCATTAATCTCAGAGGCGTAACTTTGGCACTCTTTATAAACCCACGTGTATGAAGGTTTAATTCTTCTGGTTTCAGATTATTGCGTTTGACTGTACGTGAGATTCTGTAGGCTGGATAATTCTAACTTTATTTGACAGCCTTTTTTTATCCCTTTCCTTTCTAGCTTTCTTTTTTTCCTTTTCGTATGCTTGAATGCTCACACTCTCGCTGTTTAAAATTCATTGCTGTGTAACAAACAGTGATAAACACAGAGGGAGGGAGAGGGGAGGAGAGAGAGAAAGAGAGAGAGAGAGAGAGAGAGAGAGAGAGAGAGAGAGAGAGAGAGAGAGAGAGAGAGAGAGAGAGAGAGAGAGAGAGAGAGAGAGAGAGATAGAGAGAGAGGGTGGGAGGGGAAGAGAGAAAGAGAAAAAGAGAGAAAGAGAGTGAGAGAGTTAGAGAGTGATAGATAGATAGAGAGAGAGAGAGGAGAGAGAGAGAGAAAGAGAGAGAGAGAGAGAGAGAGAGAGAGAAAGGAGAGAGAGAGAGGAGAGAT
>BOPN01010684.1:15000-17500 GCA_017312705.2 Penaeus japonicus
CTCTTTCTCTTTCTCTCTCTCTCTCTCTCGCTCTCTTTCTCTCTCTCTCTTTTTCTCTCTCTCTATCTCTCTCTCTGTCTCTCTGTCTCTCTTTCTCTTTTTCTCTGTCTTTCTCTCTCTCTCTCTCTCCCTCTCTCTTCTCTCGAGAATCACAACACCATCTCTCTCAGAGAAGTATTTAACTATCTCTCTCCCCCTTTGTAAGACCTAAAGCTAATCCCATTAGGTAAATATAATTCTTAATCCATTTGCTTAGGATGTTTGTAAACATTTTACTTCTCTGAGAGTCAAAGAATAATAATAATAAGAAGAAGAAGAGGAAGAGGAAGAAGAAGGAGAAGATGAAGGAAAAGATGAGAAGGGGGAAAAAGAGAAAGAAGAATGCCTAAAGGAAAGAAAGGAGAAGAAGATGAAGGAACAAGAAGAAGGAGAAGAAGGAGAAGAAGAAGAGGAAAGAGAAGAACAACGCCAAAGAAAAAGAAAAAGAAGTACAACAACACTAAAGAAAATAAAAAGAAGACGAAAAAATAAGAGAAAGAAGAGGTAAAAGAAAAGAAAAAGAATAAGCACAAAAAGAAGAAGAAAACGAAGACGTAGAAAAAAAGAAGAAGAAAAAGAGAAGAAAAAAACGAAGAAGAAGAAAAAGGAAGAAAAGAAGAAGAAAAGAAAAGAAAGAGGAAGAAAAAAAAAACGAAAAGGAAAAAGAAAATAAAGAACAAAGAACAGGAAAAAGAAAAGGAAGGAAAAGAAGAAGTGAAAAGAAAATAGAAGAAAAAGAAGAAAAAAGAAAAGAAAAGAAGGACACGAACAAGAACAAGAAAGAAGAAGAAAAAGAAGAAAAAATAAAGAAAAAGAAAAAAAAGAAGAAAGGTAAAAAAGAAAGAAGAAAAAAAGGAAGAAAAAGAAGAAGAAGAAGAAAAGGAAAAAGAAAAAGAAAAAGAGATGAAGAGGTAAAAAAAAAGAAGGAAAAGAAAAAAAAATATGAAGAAGAAAAAGAAAAAAAAAAAAAAAAAAAAAAGAGAGAAAACATAGTTCAACCTCTTCATGACGCAATCCTTATCAACAGATTGTGGTCAAAATGTGCTTGATTTAGGCATAATCTTTTATGATAATTATGATTATTGTCATTACTACTATCAATATCTTCATTTGCATAAGCAATTTTATTATATTATTATAATTATAGTAATTATTGTTATTGTTGTTATTATAAGTATCGTAATTGTCATCATCATCATTATCATTTTTCTATTATCATCATCATTATATTTCTTTTTATTATCATTATCATTATATTCATTACTATCATTATCAGTATCATCATTATCATTATGATCATTGTTATCATCATCATAATTATTATCATAATAGTGTTTGTATCATCATTTCTATTGTCATTATTATTATCATTAATATAATCACTATCAGTATTAATTTCCTTGTAACTGTTATCATCATTACAATTAGCCTTATCACTGTCATTATCATTATAATTATCATTATCATCATCATTGTTGATATCATTACTATCATAATCCTCATTTTTATTATAACTATTGTTATAATTGTTATTGTTATTATTGCCACCACCACCGTCATCATCATCATCCTCGTTATTATTACCATCATTATCATCATTTATATCATCACCATTGTTATGACGTAGCAGCTTCTCTGAATAGATCACAAGCCACCAGGCTTAATAACTCGGCTAACTCAAGCCAGATGCAATGTTAGATATAATTATTCTTCCTAACTTCTGTCAACTTGGATAACGTAAGTCATTAACTTTTGTGTAAAATATGTCGGATCAGGTTATCTATATTAAATCAGTCTATAGTTAGGATTTTGAACTGTCCGGCGCTCTGCCAGCAACGGCATCAACAGGTCATCAAAGGTCACACTCTCGTCATGGTCACACCGGATTAACTTCGCTTAATACCACTGTCAGAGATTCTTCGGGTATATAGAGATTTGTGTTAGCTTTTGTGTTATGCCCCATTTGTGTGCGACACTGACCAGTGAAAGAAAAGGAAAGATTCTCTGTACCCTATTCCTGATCTTTTGCTGACTAAACTAACCAAAGAAATCCTCATCCATGAACCTCACATTTCCAACAGATTATTCGGGTTCAAGCGACGAGGAAACTTGCGATTTGCAGGATATTTTGATATCATGAACAAGAGAGAGGTGTCATGTCACCTAGGACGTGACCGCGGAGCCGAGGGACGCATTTCCACTCTTGGTCGAGAGCTTTGTAGTGTCCTCTGCCTCACCAGCCGTCGGTCATCTCGCCTTCGGCTCTGGGTGATCCACTCAACCAAATCCCCAACATAACCGCCGTTCCATGTGACCGTGACAACGTCCAAGATTGACTCTGCTGCACGGAGGATCATCATCATCATCGTCGTCGAAGGAGGTCCTGTTAGTCCCACACGGTCAGGTCATGTGCAGCATTAATTAAGAGCGACGAGGGGCTGACGCCTAGGATGTCAGATCC
>BOPN01010685.1:0-17500 GCA_017312705.2 Penaeus japonicus
GGGGGAGAAGAGAGAGAGGAAAGGGAGGAGAGAGAGGAGAGAGAAGAGAGGGAGGATAGAGAGGAGAGAGAGGGGAGGGGGAAAGATAAGAGAGGGAGGAGAGAGAGGAGAGGAAGGAGAGAGACGATAGGGAGGAAAGAGAGAGAGGGAAGAAAGGGAGAAGAGAAAGGAGAGGAAGGAGAGGGAGGAGAGAGAGGAGGGAGAGAAGAGGGAGAAGAGGTAGGAGAGACAGGAGAGAGAGGTGAGGGAGAAGAAAGACGAAACAGAGGAGAGAGAGAAAAGGAGGAGAGACGGAATAGGGGGAAAAGAGAGGAGATGGGGGAGAGAGAGGAGAGAGAGGATAGAGAGGAGAAAGGGAGGAGAGAGAGGAAAGGTATGAGGACGAGGAATAAGAGGAGAGGGAGGAGAGAAAGGAAAGGGAGGAGAGAGAGGAGAGGGAGGAGAGAGAGGAGATGGAGGAGAGAGACGATAGGGAGGAGAGAGAGTGAGGGAAGAAAGGGAGGAGAGACAGATGAGAGAAGAGAGGGAGAAGAGAGAGGAGAGGGAGGAGAGACAGAATAGGGGGAAAAGAGAGGAGATGGGGGAGAGAGAGGAGAGAGAGGAGAGAGAGGAGCGGAAGAAGAGGGAGGAGTGTAAGTGGCCGACAGGTGCGGTCAGCAGGCGTTTCTTGACAGAGTCTCGTTCAGGTTGACACTTTGGGAGCGAGGAGAAGTCCAGACGAAGGTTCAGGTTAACAGGATTTATTCTTGGCAGCTATACTATAGAGTTGAGTATGCCCCTTGTACTCCTTGTCTGGTGAGATTTACCAAGGGGAGCGTTTATATTCGGGCCCGTAGGCTTGTCTGGGTTGTGTAGTCTAGGCGAGAATGCTTCCACAGGGAAATGCTTTAGACACAACAGGAGATTGCGAGACGCGCTCGGGCGGTCTGCATGAAACGTAGATATAGATATATAGACTTGAACAAAGACATTAGGACTAAAATAATTAGTACAGCTATATGAATACATTGAGACTAATAGTAATAATAATAGTAATAATATGGCTATAAACATAGTAAAGAAATCTTAAGATAAATGTTGGAGATGCATATACAATTATATATATATTGAACAACAGAACTTAATCAGTTGTTCTCAGGTACGGTGTTACAAGTAATGAGTGCAGTGCTTTGAAGGAGACAGAGGATAGAGAGGAGAGAGGGAAGAGGGAGGAGAGAGATGGAAGGTATGAGAAAGAGGAGAAAGAGGAGAGGGAGGAGAGAAAGGAAAGGGAGGAGAGAGAGTGAGGGAAGAAAAGGAGGAGAGACAGATGGGAAAAGAGAGGGTGGAGAGGGAGGAGAGGGAGAAGAGGGAGGAGAGAGAGGAGGGAGAGAAGAGGGAGGAGAGAGAGGAGAGGGAAGAGAGAGAGGAGAGGAAGGAGAGGGAGGAGAGAGAGGAGAGGGAGGAGAGAGAGGAGAGGGAGGAGAGAGACGATAGGGAGGAGAGAGAGTGAGGGAAGAAATGGAGGAGAGACAGATGGGAGAAGAGAGGGTGGAGAGGGAGGAGAGGGAGGAGAGGGAGGAGAGAGAGGAGGGAGAGAAGAGGGAGGAGAGGGAGGAGAGAGAGGAGAGGGAGGAGAGGGAGGAGAGAGAGGAGAGGGAGGAGAGAGA
This sequence comes from Penaeus japonicus, assembly GCA_017312705.2. Lineage (NCBI taxonomy): Eukaryota > Metazoa > Arthropoda > Malacostraca > Decapoda > Penaeidae > Penaeus > Penaeus japonicus. The sequence continues at coordinate 1,650 of BOPN01010685.1, forward strand.
GGAGAGGGAGGAGAGAGAGGAGAGGGAGGAGAGAGAGGAGAGGGAGGAGAGAGAGGAGAGGGAGGAGAGAGAGGAGAGGAAGGAGAGGGAGGAGAGACAGGAGAGACCTTCGACCCACCCGCAGACGACCCATCTACCTGTAGGCATCAAGATAAATAAAAAAGAAAAAAATCCCGTGTCAGAGAAGCCTAGGCTCTTTTTTATGTTAGATTTTGTTAGGATTTAGGAATTTTTATGTTGTGATTATTCCTTTCTTTTGATTGTCACTCTGTATTTTCTGTTGTGAAATACCTGTGCGTGAGTGTGATTCCGAAGGATTTCCCTCCTCTCCCCCCCTTTCACCAAGGTGCGAACGTATTAATTGTCTAAAGGGAAAGTCCTCAGTCTCTTCCCTTGTTTCCTCTTATTCGCTTGAAAACCCCGTTATAACGAACAGCTGGACCTATTTCCCCTTCAATCTTAGGCTAAAAAGGGCTAGAATATTCTGGAGTTCTGTTTGTTATGTTTAATGCTCGGAATCAGACATTTTCATACGGTTCATATTGTTTCTTCGTTTAGACATGTCAGCACGCGCCAATACCTCCCCCCCCCTCGTTACTTATCCGTGTGAATAGGCGAACGACATTAGACTTTCCTTTGAACTTCTCTCAATATATTTTCATCATTTAGGCAATGTATTTTGGAGAAGTTTTATTGACTGACAAAATATTTGTTTTGAAAGTGAACCTTCGAAAGATTTTCCATGTTTGATTACGGTTATCGAAGGGGAGCCGATATTGTATTTAAGCCGTGTAAATTCTTCATAGTTTTCGCTTTCATTCCGAATCTGTAGTTATGATCAGTGTTGTCTGATTTTTATCCATCAATTTATCAATTCGCCACTCGTTAAAATACACCTGTTATTTTGCACTTTAATTTTCTCATCGACAAGTGCTATTCCTATTCATATTTTTTCTGTATTTTGCAAACCTGCATCTCTTGAACTTGCACTTATTACTTAGTCTCAATTATTTTTCTATGTTCTCCTCTTGGCAGTTATTTTCCTCTCAGCAGTGGAGTTGCTATCGCTCATTTTTATGTGCCCCCCCCCCCCACCACCAGTGGTCGAGAAGTTGCTCCCGCTCATTTCTTATCTATGCAACCCCCCTCTCCCCTGTATGTCTCCTATGCTGTGTTGGTGCATGTTTTCACCAGGGTAGAACGTGGTTGAGTTGTACAGTGTTTGGGTGCATGGCAAAGTCAACCCAACCGCACCTTTGAGGTACAGGGCATCGCACCAGTTATCCCTGACCACCGTAACTAGTAGCTGTTACCCACAAGTCGCAATGGTGTTTGAATTGTGTGCAGATCAGATCAGATCGATTCCCACCCTTGGGGCACTGACATCACTAGTCGAGATACAGATTAATTTCAATTAGTATATCTCAGGAAGTCATAGTGAGATATTGCTCTGGGATAAGATGATCCTACCACACTTTTATTAAACCTGTAAGTTCTATGTACCCCTTTTGTAATTTGCAAGTTCTTCTAGTCTATGCTCATTCGATTCACTGACTATGCAAGCTCGTCATGTTATGTTGTTGATATCCTCTCATTTTGCTTTAGCAATTACACCTTTGCTTTAATTACTTCCTCACATATAATGTCTCTCTATACTCACAGCCAACCTGTATAAAGTGCATCTATTGTACTTTAAAATTTTTCCGTGATATATGTTTTTGGGGCCACCTCTTAGGGCTTACCTATTCACTGCAGTCACCCATCTTATGTGTCATGAGTCCAGTCTTAGTGTCTTATTGAATCATTTCTCATATCATACACGTTACCTGTTTACTGGGGCCACTGATTATTGCCCATTGGTGCTGCTGAGCCAGCCAATGAATTTAATAATGTTTTAGGTTATGGTTGAATGGCACAGCTACCTCCGAAGTCTGGTGCAGATAGCCTGCAGCCAGGTAATTTCTCTGACTAGGATACGATAGGGGCCGTCTAGTAGCATGGTCCGAGCGATGTGAGGCACTGATATTGCATATTATGTGACCTAATATATTGATTACACTTTTCTACTTAATTCAGTGCTATATTGCTGGCAGTCTGTTTTGACCTGATGTGTCCTGTTTCCTGTGTCTGTTTCCGCCTCGAAACTAGCAGCTGTGCTTATTGGCAGAAGCCTTGAGGCATGGAAAGCGACTCAATATTTGTACTTGAGAAGGGCACAGAAGAAACCCAAGGCAGATCAGATCAGAGAGAGATCACAGACAGACAAGAGAACGGGCAGAGCGGACAGCATATTCACAGAGTCCACTTATAAAGACCATGGCACGTGAACGTCTGTCTGTCTTATTCACCGGATCACAACCGCTAGCAGCTAGAGGATTACAACCAGGGAATTGAGTGGTTTACAACTGCTAGCAGCAGGTTACAGAGAAGGAGGAGAGGGAGGAGAAAAAGGAGAGGGAGAAGTGAGGAGAGGGAGGAGAGAAAAGAAAGGGAGGAGCGAGAGGAGAGAGAGAAGAGACAGGAGAGGAAGGAGAAAGAAGAGAGGGAGGAGATAGAGGAGAGAGGGAAGAGGAAGGAGAGGGAGAAAAGGAGGAGAAAGAGGAGAGAGAAGAGAGAAAGGAGAGGGAAGAGAGAGAAAAGAGAGAAAAGAGAGGAAGGGAGGAGAGAGAGGAGAGAGAGGAGAGGAAGGAGAGAGAGGAGAGGGAGGAGGGAAAGGAAAGGGAGGAGAGAGAGGAGAAGGAGTAGAGAGACGAGAGGGAGGAGAGAGAGGAGAGAGAGGAAAGAGAAGAGAAACAGGAGAGGGAGGAGAAGGAGGAGAGATAGGAGAGGGAGGAGAGCGAGGAGAAAAAGGAGAGGGAGGAGAGAGAAGAAAAACAGGAGAGACAGGAGAGGGAGGAGAAGCGGGAGAGGTAAGAGAGAGAGGAGAGAGAAGAGAGAGAAGAGAGACAGGAGAGGGAGGGGAGACAAGAGATGCAGGAGAGGGAGGAAAGAAAGAAGAGGCAGGGAAAGAGAGAGGGGAGGGAGGAAAGGCAGAAGAGATAGGAAAGGTAGGAGAGACATGAGAGGGAGGAGAGACAGGAGAGGGAGGAAAGGAAGGAGAGAGAGGAGACGGAGGAAAGACAGGAGAGGGAGGAGAGGAAGGAGAGAGAGAGAGGAGAGGGGGGAAAGACAGGAGAACAGGAGAGAGAGGAGAGGAAGGAGAGAGTGAGGAGAGGGAGGAAAGAGGGGAGAGACAGAAGAGACTGGAGAGGGAGGAGAGACAGAAGAGACAGGAGAGGGAGGAGAAAGAGGAGAGGTAGGAGAGAGAGGAGTGACAGAAGAGACAGGAGAGAGAGGATAAACTGGAGAGGGAGGAGAGACAGGAGAGGGGGGAAAGAGAGGAGAGACAGAAGAGACAGGAGAGGGAGGAGAGACAGAAGAGACAGGAGAGGGAGGAAAGAGAGGAGAGACAGGAGAGGGAGGAGAGAGTGGAGAGGTAGGAGAGAGAGGAGAGAGAGGAAAGACAGGAGAGGGAGGAAAGAAAGGAGAGACAGAAGAGACAGGAGAAACAGGAGAGGTAGGAGAGAGAGGAGAGAGAAGAGAGGAAGGAGAAAAAGGAGAGGTAGTAGAGAGAGGAGAGGGAGGAGAGACAGAAGAGACAGGAGAGAGAGGAGAAATTGGAGAGAGAGGAGAAACAGGAAAGAGAGGAGAGACAGAAGAGACAGGAGAGAGAGAAGAGAGAGGAGAGGGAGGAGAGAGAGGAGAGGGAGGAGAGAGAGGAGAGGGAGGAGAAAGAGTACAGGTAGGAGAGAGAGGAGAGATAGGAGAGGGAGGAGAAACTGGAGAGATAGGAGAGAGAGGAGAGACAGGAGAGGGAGGAAAGAGAGGAGAGACAGAAGAGACAGGAGAGAGAGAAGAGAGAGGAGAGGGAGGAGAGAGAGGAGAGGGAGGAGAGAGAGGAGAGGGAGGAGAGAGAGGAGAGGGAGGAGAAAGAGATGAGAGGGAGGAGAGAGAGGAGAGATAGGAGAGACAGGAGAGGGAGGAGAAACTGGAGAGATAGGAGAGAGAGGAGAGACAGGAGAGGGAGGAAAGAGAGGAGAGACAGAAGAGACAGGAGAGGGAGGAGAGATAGGAGAAGGAGGAAAGATAGGAGAGGGAGGAGAGGGAGGAGAGACAGAAGAGGCAAAAGAGGGAGGAGAGAGAGAGGAGGGAAGAGAAAGAGGAGAGGTAGGTAAGAGAGGAGAGGGAGGAGAGACAGAAGAGACAGGAGAGGGAGGAGAAGAGGAAAGAGGAGAGACAGAAGAGACACTGGAGGGAGGAGAGACAGAAGAGACAGGAGAGGGAGGAGAGAGAGGAAAGAGAGGAGAGACAAAAGAGACGCTGGAGGGAGGAGAGACAGAAGAGACAGGATTCAAATTCAAATTCAAAAACTTTATTCCATAAATTACAATGGTTATTCTTAATATATATATAATTTGTTGCAAAAAATATTATACAATACATTTGTTTGTCAGTTATGTCATAACTGACAATTTAGAAAATGTTCTTTTAATTTTGTTTTGAATTTATTGAGGTTAGTGATGTCTTTAACATTATGAGGTAGTAGGTTCCAGGTCAGGGGTCCACGTATTAGCATTTGTCGTGTCCGTATTTCTGTGTGTGATCTCTTGACATAAAGAGAATCTACTTGTCGTTTTCAAACACCTGATGTGTTCCCTACAGTTTGTAAGGGCAGGATCCATTTGTGGATAATTCCCATTAATTATTTTATGAATGAAAACAAATGTATCATAGCTGCATTTGGCTTGAATTTTTAACCATTTTAGTTGAATAATATGTGGGGTGATGTGATCGAACTTACTAACATTACCTAATGCAACTCTTGCAGCAGAGTTTTGTATTATTTGTGCTTTCTGCATTAGGGTTTTGTTAGTAGAGACCCAAACATTTAAGCAATAATTAATGATGCTCAGAGCTAGTGTTTGTACAACCGTGATTCTTGTTTTTGTAGGGATTTGATTTTTCTATATGATTAAGATATATTAAAGTTCCCATTACCTTCCTATGTATGTTATCAACATGAGATTCAAACGTCATATATCTGTCGGAGTGTAAACCTAGATTTTTTACTGAAGTGCTTGGTTTAATTTGGCAGCCCTCGAAATCTATGGTTGTGTCTATAGGAATTTTAGCTAAATTTTGCCGACTACCTATGAAGATACATTGCGTTTTTTGTGGATTTATTTTAAGGCCATTGATGTCAAAATATCCTTTTGCTTGAACAAGAGTGTCTTGAATATTTGTTATCAATGCATCTAAGTTGTTCACTGAGTCACTATAGAGAAATCGAGAATCATCGGCGTATTGTATTAGATGGCAGTTATGGACTATGGTTGATAAATCATTAATGAAAATTGTGAATAAAATCGGGCCTAATATAGATCCTTGTGGAACACCGAAATAGACTGGTTGTTGTGATGATATATGCTCTTTATTTTTTACCGATTGGATTCTTAGATAGCTGTCAAACCATTGGGTATCAATTCTATGGTTTCTTAATTTGTTATGAAGAATTTTGTGGTTGACACTGTCGAAAGCTTTAGAAAGATCGCACAAAGTGTGCAAATTTACCTTATTGTTGTCCATGCTATTATATATTTGGTCAGTAATCTGTAACAACGCTGTTTTAGTGGATAACTTATTTCTAAAGCCATGTTGAGTTTTAGATAATAAGTTATTGGTCTCCAGGAAATTCATCAATTGATTTGCTACTACTTTTTCAAGAACCTTAGATAATACTGGAAGTATTGTAATAAGGCGGTAATTATTCATGTAGTCTATATCCCCAGACTTAAAAATTGGTGTTACAATTCCATGTTTCCAAAGGGACGGAAAAACACCAGTATCCAGAGAGGTGTTAATGAAGCTCGTTATATGAAATGCGATTACAGGTAGACTATCCTTAATAAAGCGCAAAGCAATACCGTCTGCTCCCACCGCATTTGTTTCGCGAAGTTGTTTTATTATTAGGTTAATAGTTTCTACGTCTACTAGTTGTGGTCTGAAAACATCAGTTATGAGCCTTGCCTGATCTGGGTTTTGATGTAATGTGGAGGCAATTGTTTGTTCATAAGTTAGTTTTCCCAATTGTGCGAAGTTATTTAGATGGTCAGGGTTATGTGTAGAATTTGTGTAATTATCTGCGTTGTTTGGTAGGCACTAATGTTTTAACAGTTTTCCATGTTTTGCTAGAATTGTTTTTATGTTCAGTGAATTTATTTCTGAAATAATTAGTCTTTGCCGATTGAATTAATAACTTAACATTTTTCTTTTTCACTTTATAAATTGCCTGAAGGGCGGGCTCAAATCTGTTTCCTTTAAGCGCTTGTTGGAAATTATTCCTATCGGCAATGGCTCTCTTGATATCGTCATTTATCCATGGAGCAGAGAGACCATGCTGCTTTTTATCACTTCCGTAAGGATGGTTACCTGGGTATCTACATTGTCTGTTGATAAAATATCTAATAGAGTTGTTTTTTTTATATATGGTTAGCTCGCATAATGACTGAAGAGAGGGAGGAGAGACAGAAGAGACAGGATAGTGAGGAGAAATAGAAGAAGGAGGAAGAATAGGAGAGGGAGGAGAGGGAGAAGAGACAGGAGAGGAAGGAGAGACAGGAGAGGTAGGAGAGATAGGAGAAGGAAGAGGAGAGGGAGGAGACACAGAAGAGACAGGAGAGGGAGGAGAAGGAGGAAAGATAAGAGAGGGAGGAGACGAAGGAGAGACAGAAGAGACAGGAGAGGGAGGAGAGATAGGAGAAGGAGGAAAGATAGGAGAGGGAGGGGAGGGAGGAGAGACAGAAGAGGCAGGAGAGGGAGGAGAGACAGAAGAGACAGGAGAGGGAGGAGAGAGAGGAGAAAGAGGAGAGGTAGGAGAGAGAGGAGAGACAGAAAAGACAGGAGTGAGAGGATAAACTGGAGAGAAAGGAGAGAGAGGAGAGACGGGAGAGGGAGGAGAGACAGGAGAGGAAGGAGAGACAGAATATGCAGGAGAGGTAGGAGAGACAAAAGAGACAGGAGAGGGAGGAGACACAGAAGAGACAGGAGACAGGAGAGAGAGGAGAGGGAGGAGAGATAGGAGAAGGAGGAAAGATAAGAGAGGGAGGAGAGACAGAAGAGACAGGATTGGGAAGAGAGGGAGGAGAGACAGAAGAGATGGGAGAGGGAGGAGAGATAGGAGAAGGAGGAAATATAGGAGAGGGAGGAGAGACAGGAGAGGGAGGAGAGACAGAAGAGACAGGAGAAGGAGGAGAGACAAAAGAGATAGGAGAGGTAGGAGAGGAAGGAGAGACAGGAGAGGGAGGAGAAAGAGGAGAGATAGGAGAGAGAGGAGAGACAGGAGAGGGAGGAGAGAGAGGAGAGGAAGGAGAGACAGAAGAGGGAGGAGAGAGAGGAAAGACAAGAAATGGAAGAGAGACAGAAGAGACAGGAGAAGGAGGAGAGGGAGGAAAGAGAGGAGAGACAGGAGAGGGAGGAGAGAGTGGAGAGGTAGGAAAGAGAGGAGAGGGAGGAGAGACAGAAGAGACAGGAGAGAGAGGAGAAACTGGAGAAAGAGGAGAGAGATGAGAAACAGAAGAAGGAGGAAAGAGAGAAGAGACAGAAGGGAGGAGAGACAGAAGAGACAGGAGAGTGAGGAGAGGGAGGAGAAGGAGGAAAGATAGGAGAGAGAGGAGAGACAGAAGAGACGGGAGAGTGAGGAGAGGGAGGAGAGACAGAAGAGATGGGAGAGAGAGGAGAGATAGAAGAAGGAGGAAGGATAGGAAAGGGAGGAGAGGGAGAAGAGACAGGAGAGGAAGGAGACAGGAGAGATAGGAGAGATAGGAGAGAGAGGAGAGACGGGAGAGAGAGGAGAGATAGAAGAAGGAGGAAAGATAGGAGAGGGAGGAGAGACAGAAGAGACAGGAGAGAGAGGAGAAACTGAAGAGATAGGAGAGAGAGGAGAGACAGGAGAGGGAGAGGGAGGAAAGAAAGGAGAGACAGAAGAGACAGGAGAGGGAGGAGAGATAGAAGAAGGAGGAAAGATAGGAGAGGGAGGAAAGAGAGGAGAGACAGAAGAGACAGGAGAGAGAGGAGAAACTGGAGAGATAGGAGTGAGAGGAGAGACAGGAGAGGGAGGAAAGAGAGGAGTGACAGAAGAGACAGAAGAGGGAGGGGAGATAGAAGAAGAGGGAAGATAGGAGAGGGAGGAAAGACAGAAGAGACAGGAGAGACAGGAGAGGGAGGAGAGATAGAAGAAGGAGGAAAGATAGGAGAGGGAGGAAAGACAAAAGAGACAGAAGAGACAAAAGAGGGAGGAGAGAGAGAGGAGGGAAGAGAAAGAGGAGAGGTAGGTAAGAGAGGAGAGGGAGGAGAGACAGAAGAGACAGGAGAGGGAGGAGAGAGAGAAGAGACAGAAGAGACAGGAGAGGGAGGAGAGGGAGGAGAGACAGAAGAGACAGGAGAGGGAGGAGAGACAGAAGAGACAGGAGAGGGAGGAGAGACAGAAGAGACAGGAGAGAGAAGAGAGACAGGAGAGAGAAGAGAGACAGGAGAGAAAGGAGAGGGAGGAGAGGCAGAAGAGACAGGAGAGGGAGGAGAGGGAGGAGAGACAGAAGAAATAGGAGAGGGGGAGATATATGAGAGGGAGGAGAAACAGTAGAGGTATGAGAGAGATGAGAGAGAGTAGAGGGAGGAGAGAAAGACGAGACAGGAGAGAGAGAAGAAACTGGAGAGAGGAGAGAGAGGAGAGACAGGAAAGGGAGGAAAGAAAGGTGAAACAGGAGAGGTAGGAGAGAGGAGAGGGTGGAGAGACAGAAGAGACAGGAGAGAGAGAAGAATCTGGAGAGAGTGTAGAGACAGGAGTGGGAGGAGATATAGGATAGACAGAAGAGACGGGAGAGGGAGGAGAGATAGGAGAAGGAGGAAAGATAAGAGAGGGAGGAGAGAGAGAAGAGACAGGAGAGGTAGTAGAGACAGAAGAGACAAAAGAGAGATGAGATGGATGAGAGACAGAAGAGACAGGAGAGGGAGTAGAGACAGAAGAGACGTGAGAGGGAGGAGAGATAGGAGGAGGAAAGATAAGAGAGAGAGGAGAGGGAGGAGAGACAGAAGAGACAGGAGAGGGAGAAGAGGGATAAGAAGAGACAGAAGGGGCAGGAGAGGGAGGATAGGGAGGAGAGACAGAAGAGACAGGAGAGGGAGAAGAGGGATAAGAGACAGAAGAGGCAGGAGAGGGAGGAGAGACAGAAGAGACAGGAGAGGGAGGAGAAGGAGAAGAGATAGGAGAGGGAGGAGAGGGAGGAGAGGAAGGAGTTTAACAGGTCCGACTTGGACTCTACATTTATGTGGGCAACGTGGCCTAGGGTGTGAAGAACACGGCAGGAACAGCTTTCTTAGTTTATTGCAAAGCTTGAACAGTAGGACGTTGGAGCGAGGGCCGCTCCTCCTCCGAGGAGCGAGGTGTTGCTCCTCTGCTCCCCGAGAGGAGACTCTCTACCACAATGTGTGACTTGTCTCAGGAGATGTGTGAATCACGTGTTTTCTTGTGACATGTGACATTTGTAATGTGATGAGTGAAGTGTTGCATCAATGCATGGCTCTTGCAAAGGGAAAGACAAGCAACACTGTTATGTCTAGCGTGAGAGGGGAGAAAGATAGGTGAAGCAACGAGCGTACGTATATGTATGTATATATGTGTATGTGGTAGAATATATATATAACAATTACAGTAGACATAAAATATGTAAATACAGTGGTTACAGAGAGACAGAAGAGACAGGAGAGGGAGGATAGGGAGGAGAGACAGAAGAGACAGGAGAAGGAGGAGAGGAAAAAGAGACAGGAGAGGGAGGAGAGACAGAAGAGACAGGAGAGGGAGGAGAGACAGAAGAAACAGGAGAGGGAGGATAGGGAGGAGAGACAGAAGAGACAGGAGAGGGAGGAGAGACAGAAGAGACAGGAGAGGGAGAAGAGACAGAAGAGACAGGAGAGGGAGGAGAGGGAGGAAAGACAGAAGAGACAGGAGAGGGAGGCGAGACAGAAGAGACAGGAGAAGGAGGAGAGACAAGAGAGGGAGGAGAGGGAGAAGAGAGAGAAGAGACAGGAGAGGGAGGGGAGGGAGGAGAGACAGAGGAGACAGAAGAGGGAGGAGAGGTAGGAGAGAGAGAGGAGAGACAGGAGAGAGAGAGGAGAAACTGGAGAGAGAGGAGAGACAGGAGAGGGAGGAAAGAGAGGAGAGACAGAAGAGACAGGAGAGGGAGTAGAAACAGGAGAGGTAGGAGAGAGAGGAGAGAGAGCAGAGGGAGGAGAAAGAAAAGAGGTAGGAGAGAGAGGAGAGGGAAGAGAGACAGAAGAGACAGGAGAGGGAGGAGAAGAAGGAGAGGGAGGAGAGACAGAAGAGACAGGAGAGGGAGGAGAGGGAGGAGAGACAGAAGAGACAGGAGAGGGAGGAGAGGGAAGAGAAGGAGGAGAGAGAGGAAAGACAGGAGAGGGAGGAAAGAGAGGAGATACAGAAGAGACAGAAGAGACAGGAGAGGGAGGATAGGAAGGAGAGACAGAAGAGACAGGAGAGGGAGGATAGGAAGGAGAGACAGAAGAGACAGGAGAGGGAGGAAAGAGAGGAGAGACAAAAGAGACAGGAGAGGGAGAAAAGAAAGGAAAAGGAGGAAAGAATGGAGAGGGAGGAGAGACAGAAGAGACGGGAGAGGAAGGAGAGATAGGAGAAGGAGGAAAGATAAGAGAGGGAGGAGAGGGAGGAGAGGGAGGAGAGGGAGGGGAGACAGAAGAGGCGGGGGAGGGAGGAGAGATAGGAGAAGGAGGAAAGATAAGAGAGGGGGGAGGGGGAGAAGAGACAGAAGAGACAGGAGAGGGAGGAGAGATAGGGGAAAGATAGGAGAAAGAGGAGAGACAAAAGAGACAGGGGAGGAAGGAGAGACAGAAGAGACAGGAGAGAGAGGAGAGGAAAGAGAGACAGGAGAGGGAGGAGAGATAGGGGAAAGAGGAAAGATAAGAGAGGGAGGAGAGACAGGAAAGATAGGAGAAAGAGGAGAGACAAAAGAGACAGGAGAGGAAGGAGAGACAGAATATGCAGGAGAGGTAGGAGAGACAGAAGAGACAGGAGAGGGAGGAGAGACAGAAGAGAGGGAGGAGAGATAGGAGAAGGAGGAAAGATAAGAGAGGGAGGAGAGACAAAAGAGACAGGAGAGAGAGGAGAGGGAGGAGAGATAGGAGAAGGAGGAAAGATAAGAGAGGGAGGAGAGACAAAAGAGACAGGAGAGAGAGGAGAGGTAGGAGAGATAGAAGAAGGAGGAAAGATAAGGGAGGGAGGAGAGACAGAAGAGATGGGAGAGGGAGGAGAGATAGGAGAAGGAGGAAAGATAAGAGAGGGAGGAGAGACAGAAGAGACAGGAGAAGAAGGAGAGGGAGGAGAGATAGAAGAGACAGGATTGGGAGGAGAGGGAGGAGAGACAGAAGAGATGGGAGAGGGAGGAGAGATAGGAGAAGCAGGAAAGATAGGAGAGGGAAGAGAGACAGGAGAGGGAGGAGAGACAGAAGAGACAGGAGAAGGAGGAGAGATAGGAGAGACAGAAGAGACAGGAGAGGGAGGATAGACAGAAGAGAGAGGAGAGGGAGGAGAGATAGGAAAAGGGGGAAAGATAAGAGCGGGATGAGAGACAGAAGAGATAGGAGAGGGAGGAGAGGCAGGAGAGGGAGGAGAGGCAGGAGAGGGAGGAGAGGGAGGAGAGAGGGGAGAGGGAGGAGAAAGAGGAGAGGGAGAATAGACCCAAACAAAGGGAAGGAGGGGGATGGGGATAAAGGGATTGTGAGGGGAGGAGAAAGGCTCCTGAAAGGTGGCATCTGTTCACTGGCGAGAACGGGAATCCTGCCTTCAGGCGACCCTTCAGGTGTCACGATGAATGCGGATGTTTTTGTCGAGGCTTCTTCTTGCCGTTGATGAAAAGGGTATGATAGAATATGTTATCAGTTCCTATATATGCCTTTTCTCTTGCGGCAGACACAAATAAAGAAACACACACACACGCACACACACGCACAGTCGCACACACACACACACACACACACGCTCGCGCGCGCGCACTCATACGCGCGCGCGCACTCATACATGCTCGCGCACTCGTACGAACATTCACGCGAACGCGTCTAGACAGTGAATGAAGCCAGCAGGGGAAAATGTGGGTCTTAAATGAACTGAAGCGGAGATGAAATTTTGATGGCCTAGGGCGAGGGAGGGCGCGGGCGAGGGAGGGCGCGGGCGAGGGACACAACGGGAGCGGAGGGAACGTAGAAGGAGAGGGCGAGGAGAGAGCGAGAGGGCAGAGCGGTGGCGGCGAAGTCCTTCATGATAGGGTCTGTTATCTCACACAAAGCACCGCCGACAGAGAGGCAGGAGCGGGGGCGGGACACGGAGGGGGAGGGGGCGGCGCACATGGAGTCAATATGTTTTGAGTTGTCTCGCATCGACTTTTGCCTTGGCTGTTGCAGTCTGGGAAAGAGAGGGAGAAAAGAAGAGGCGAAGAGAGAGATAGAAAGGAGGGAAGATTGTCGATCTCCGTCCCCGTTACTTTGCGAATAAAGGAGGAGTAATATGAGTGTCGAGTCCGGAGCAGTACAGTCTCCAATTTGGGATGGACTTTCATGGGAGTTTAAGAATAAAATGGGCAATGAGCCGACGTTACTGGATCCCTTCCTAAAGGCTGTAGCACATGGATGAGTGTAAGAGCTCCACCTTTTATTTCTTGTTACGATTTCACAGCGTTGATCTATCCCGATCTCACCTTTGTCAACAGCGCCCGCAGTTCCTGATCTCGGGCCATGGCTGTATTGACCCACCATAGGATTCTGTCAATAGGTGTGTGTGTTTGTGTGTGTGTGTGTGTGTGTGTGTGTGCGTGTGCATATTCCTTTGCGGGGGTGCGTTTGCAACTCAGGAAGGTGGCCAGACCTCTTTTAAAGCTTTGAACACTACTTTGGCAAAGCTCAGGTTCCCCGATGAGCTTTTGATGCGATTTGAATGAAGAATCTGCGTTTTATAGTTTTCAGGAAAAGAAGACACTGTGGCAACCCATCCCAGTTACTCTGTCCTCCTTTAAGGAAATTACGTTTTGTGATTAAAATAGGGTGAAGCAAACCGGAAAGACAGTTCATTCAAATTTAAGTGTTTTTAGCAACATCAGTATTCCAGTTTTGTTTAATCAGAATGGGGATGTTAGTTCTAGAAAGGCACACATAAACACACACACACCTACACACACACACAGATATACATTTCAGCGTTCCTCCCTGCCGCCCTAACGTGTCTTCGAGGGCGGGTAGTGAGCGAAGGGGTTTCGGGGAGGCCTTCGAGTGTAGAATAAATGTAGCATTAGCCTCCTCCTGCGGCGCCGCCCACGCGGAGTCCATTACCTCCGAGCGCCTGTTAGCTCCTCTCACCATCAGAATAAAACAGCGACTCGGCTAAATCTCGTATGAGCCTATTCTTATTTTGATGATCAATATCTTCAACAGACTCACACTAATTCTTCTGTTGCTCTTACGGCTCTTGTGAACAAGCAAACGATAAGGATACATCGGTGCTAACATAAGATAGCAAACTATTTCCCTAAATAAGATTTATAATTCTATTTTTTTTTTTTTTTTCAAAGGCGGTGCCACTAATCATGGAGCGCCTGGCATAGTCTGGCAAGAAAATAAGGAGAAGATTTCTTGAATATCCTTCTATTGCGTCGGTGATAACTCTTGGCCTCTGATGATGGCACTTGCATTTAGCTCACGTCTTGCCGCGGTGACGAGGAAAGGTGTACAACAGCCACCTCCTTCAATAGTGATGAAGGAACGAGTACGCGAACAAAGACTTGCGGTTGTAAAGTGGAATGATGTATATAAACAATGTCTTGCGGTGATAAAGGAGAGCATGCAGGCTCTGACTCAGTCGGAAAAAAGACGAAATGACTTTCACGTCTACGTAATTGAAAATTTGTATTCATGGGAAGGTATATAATTTTCCGTCAGAATCTCCTCCTGTGCTGTTGCGGCGCGAGTGCTCCGTGGCTGCACTGTGCTATCAACTGCATTAACGTTGTTTGGAGGAGTTAATTCTAAAATCTTCCATTTGTTTGAGGAAAGGCATTGCGTAATGCACTTTAGTCTAAAATTCACACAAAAAATAACTTACACTCTCAAAATGTTTTATTCATACTTACAGAGTAAAACTTGTAAATCACGCACTTGCAATTGCAAATACCAAAGCAGAGATACAATACTTCACTCTTAATCCAGTTAATACATTAGTTTCATTAGCATAATTGGTAAAATAACAACACTTTCAATTAAACGAAAAATATAATTATCGAGGGATCAAACTAGCGATTAATTAGCTCGTAAAATCAGTGCTTCGACGCACCTGCGCCATTAATATTCAGCAGCTGTCTTTTGAATGGCAGAATGAATAGAAAATCATGTCCACACATAGTGATGATTAGTGATTTTGTAGGGATCACCAGTACCTTAGAAACCCTGGGTAATTATTTATGAGAGGACTCGTGCCATCTCATTGGCATAGGAATTCCTTGCTTCCATTTCGCTCACGTGTTAGCACATTCCCTTTGCCTCACCAAGCAGTTCCATGTGTTTGCAGTAATATGTGCAGTCTGTTTGCCTTTTCTAATTCGAGTGAAGACGGCGAACTCGCGACTGATATGCAGCGTGCATAGCTTGTGGCTACCTAATTTCCAGCAGAAAATTTTAAGCGAATGTAAGCGAGTTTTTTTCCTCAACCCTCTGGAGATAGAGACTTATTCCACAGGAAAAATCAGGTCAAAGGATGGACAAAGGTATAAACTTCACACACACACACACACACACACACAAATACGTTAATACGCACAGACATAAACACAAACACGCACACACACACACGCACATACACACACACACACACACGCAAACACACGCGCTCGCATACTGATGTAAACAAAGTTATCTTGGGATACGTCGAAAAGTTTTTGTAAGATGGTCTTGAAAGATACAATGAGGATAAGAAGTTGAGTGGTGATGCAGCAAGAACCATGAATCCTGAAGTATCAGAGAAAGACGTCGTTGCACACCGGAGAGTGGAAATGTTCGAAAAGATGCGAACTGGAAGTGACATTCTGAGTCAAGCAAACAGTAATAGATATATCAAAGCAATAAAAAAATGTGGCAAACGATGCAGAATACAAGGAAATTTTAATAAAAGAAAATTTAAGGAAAGAAGACAAGGATATATTGCATAAGAAACTAGAAGTTAAAACCAAGCATGAACAACGGTCAGAAGACTCAGAGATTATACAATAAAACAAGTAAAAACAAAAGACTCCATAGTGAGCTTCGTGGTTATTGAAATAGAAACAAATGGAGTGAAATAAATAATAAGGGTCACTGCATCAAAGATCACAATGAAGTTACCAAGAACTAGCCGAGGAAATGCTCATATGGCTTTACTTCGAATTGTAAAAAAGAACAACAAAAGACAAATCAAAGGATTTTTTCTAACTGAGGATTTTCATAGTACAGTCGACTGGGAAACTTCCGAAAGCACAATCTGATTCATGGAGAGCGGCATCACTGGAAATCGTAAATGAGTATTGCCTTCATCAAAGCGTAACAGAATACCTAGGGGAAGGGGCAAGGACAGGCCATCTATGCTTGACCTGATATTCACAAGAAATAAAGATGATATAAAAGATTTAGAAGTCTGTCCTCCAGTGGAAAAAATGATAATTCAGTGTAGAAAATTAAGATATTGCCTTTTACAGGAAAAACTATAGGAGAATGAA
>BOPN01010686.1:20000-21081 GCA_017312705.2 Penaeus japonicus
ACACACACACACACACACACACACACACACACACACACACACACACGTATATATATATATATATATATAGATGTGTGTGTGTGTGTGTGTGTGTGTGTGTGTGTGTGTGTGTGTGTGTGTGTGTATACATATGGATATGGTCTGTAGTTGGGAATCCGCTGCCTGTTCCCTGGCCTGTTTTGAATCTAATGTATCAGAGATGCAGGTTGTAATGATTTTTGTGAATAGTTTATAGATTAATGAATGGATGCTTATAAGTCGGTAATTCTTTAAGTCTTTTGTTATTCCAGGATTTCGGAGTTTACAATCACTTAGACATTTGTTTAAAAGATTGGTTCTCCGAACCTCTGAGGATCTTCCTTGCTGCCTTGTTGAACTCTCAAGATTTTTTCTCCGCTTTTCCTCTGCAGGTTAACCTATAAGAAGAGGAATCCGAGAGCAGTATCTCGTTTTTTTTTCGATTGGACCCGCTGGACTGTCCCCAGAGACTTATTCTTCAACATTCGGAGATATCTAATCTGCAGGAGGCCCTAGAAGGACATACAATCAAGATCGCCACCACATCGGGGAAACAGATCGGCGACATGGTCTGAGTAAAGAGTCCAGTCTACCACAGGCCCCCTAGCCAGGAGTACAGTATACCTTTCGGCGGATGTGACAAGGTGTACATAGCTGAGATAGTACGTAGACTCCATGAACAGCGAATAGGACAACACCGCCACGCCCTCCGGTGACAAGACATCAGGAGCGCCTTTGTTGATCACGCCGATAACGACGGTCATCTCCTCAAATGGTGATAAGCCTCTATCATTGAACAAGACAAAGAAAAATGATAGAAACAGTATTGATGCAGTCAAATAACGACATAAACACCGCACCTGGGACCCACGAATGGGCTATATATAGCTCAC
Source organism: Penaeus japonicus (assembly GCA_017312705.2). Lineage (NCBI taxonomy): Eukaryota > Metazoa > Arthropoda > Malacostraca > Decapoda > Penaeidae > Penaeus > Penaeus japonicus. The sequence continues at coordinate 20,912 of BOPN01010686.1, forward strand.
TCTGTATCTCTTTTGTATTATGCCCTAATGAAGCAATAAAGCGAAAAGGCCTTCGGCATATTCGTGAATTTCCTCTTGTTTCCCTTCGTTGGTTTGTTTTCAAATTATTCATCATGAATCCTTCAAGTATATGTTGGTTGATGAGTTATTTATCAATTCATATATATATA
>BOPN01010687.1:0-2500 GCA_017312705.2 Penaeus japonicus
ACATATATATACATATAATATATATATATATATATATATATATATATATATGTATATATATATATATATGTATGTATGTATGTGTGTGTGTATGTATGTACGTATATGTATTTATTTATTTGTCTACTAATATCAGTGATATTAAGATTAATAAAAGACTAACAGCAATAAGAATAAAGTACGAATATTAAGAACCACAGAACGATACTTTCTTTGGCAATCCCATGTGCATAATAAAATTCCCATATGATGGAAAGTGTAAGTGTATATATCTTTTTTTGTTTGAAAATTTATGGGTGAGAAAACAGTGTAAGTACGTCTGCGGAAGATGGTAGAAGAATGTGTGCACGCTATGTATAAATTTCACGAAATGACATATTCAGAATACTTTGTACTCAAAGCAGAATCAATGTATATTGTAGGTTGTATATTTTTGTAGAATTATAGTGTGACGATTATTGCTGCTGTCAACATTCTTCTCTCGAGTGAAAGGCATATAGTAACACGAGGATCGATCAGTATATTCGATTAATAAAACATGCTCCAAGGTGGCAAAGTGGCAACAAGTGCTATTATGATTCAAATTTGTTTTATTTCAACACTCTAGGTATCGAGTATCTTTAACATTTCGTTGCCTCCATCAGCCTCTCCTTTACTCTTGTGGATGAGTGAAGCACCTTCAACGGGATATGTATGGCTCTGTACTCCTTTATGGGAGTAAATATTGTACTCCTTTATGGGAGTAAATATTGTTGTTAAAAAACTCAGTGGCATTTAAATCATAATCTCAAATAAAAGATATTCTACAGACAACAAACTTCTAATATTTGAGAAGAAAAGAGAACTTCATAAATCCAACCGAGTTTAGAAACAACGATAGATCAGCTGTCGCCCTCCGCAAGAAGCCTTTCACAGTAAACGACTTTGGAAAAACAAACATGAAGACACAGATACCTATCTATCTATATATCTATGGTCGATAGATGATACCGTAAAACATAAATAGATATATGGACTGAAAGCTAAAAGATAAATAAGTATTCTTTCTTGTGAGGAAAATTTTCGTTAAAAGTCTAGCGTCGGAGGGAAGATCGGACGTAACGAAAGGCGGAATAATACAACAAAAAATGAAGCGGATAAAGAAGGAAAATCAAGAAAAAAGGGGGAGGAGATGACCAGTTTTATGTAATACCAAATTGGCTTCAATTTTACCAATATTACTCTGCAGATATCTTCAAAATAGGTCGCCTTTGAACACTGCCAGGTGATTTCATGGGCTGATAGGCATATAGAGGACGTATAAGATCAATCTTCTTCCAGCAAACATAAGAGTCTTCCTGTGTGTCCCTGTCTCTCTCTCTCGTTACCTTCTTCCCAGCTCCTCCCCGCATCTAAGCTCCCCAAGGCCGTCGTGTCATGGAAGTCTGTCGCCCAACATGGTTGCTGATCTATTGACTTCATCTGGACATGGATCGCAGAACACGAGGTATGTCACATGATGCTTTGCGGTATAGGGTCAAGGGAGTTGTTTGAGAATATTTGGAGGAGATTGTGATGCTACTGTTCTTTAAGGCGCTGTCACACTAGCCTATTTTCCGTCGTTTTTTTTCGTCAATTTTCAAATATTGTCTATTTTTTGAGGCGCGCAGTCACACAAGGAGCCATCGGCTTAGTAATGCGATACTCGCATCGCATTTGTAAACAATGGCGCCGAACAAGCGATAGTGCGCGGTTATGCTAGACTTTAGCAGTTTTAGCAGATGCTGAGCGTAACAAGAAAAAGCAATAAAATATTCTAATTCAAGTATTCTTCTGAAGGGCCTGTGTCCATCCACAGTCCATTGCGTTTCAAAACTAGAGGAAAAATAGCGCGCTCTGCGGCTGACGGATGTAAACAATGAAGTCGAGCACTTAAAACAAATTTTATCTATGGAAATAAAATTTAGATTTACATATTTCTCTTCGTCAATTTTAAGCCAAAAATAAGAAAAGTAAATTTCATTATAATTTAATATTATTAATGATTTAAAACAAATACGAATATTTAAAAATATACTTCATGATTTGATTATGCTTGGCCAATAAGACGACGGGAATGTTTCACGCGGAAACTCGGAATTATCGTCTGACTAGAAAATGCCAATTTGCTCAAAAATTGACAATTTTTCAGAAAATTTACGGAAAAGTGCTCGTGTGACAGCGCCTTTAGAGAGCTATCAAGGAAATCGGCGAAAAAATAGCCAGGATGATCAATTGAAAAAGGGGAGAGAACGTTTTCTTTTTTCTTTTTTCTTCTTTTCATATTTGTCGAATGACGTGATATTCAGACCACCAGGCAGCGACTATGTCTGAATATTAATATCTCACAATAGAAATGAAGGACGATCCGTTCATCTACAAGCCTCCCACACCTTCTAAACAGTTTTTATCCTGTGTCTGAGCATAAGCCATACGTCTCCACTGCAATTCCCCTATAAATGTGTAAAGCGTGTATACACAA
>BOPN01010689.1:5000-20000 GCA_017312705.2 Penaeus japonicus
GGGTAAGGCCTAGTGAGTTCAATGAAGAAGCTTATGCACTGAGAAGTTAACCCAATATCTTAAAGGGAAAATAATCAGAAGGCATATCAGTATCAGATGCTTGGTATCTTTCAGCGGACAATATTTTAAAGGTCAAATGTCAATTGTTTACTGATGTTATAAACAATACCATTGCTGTTGAAGTTGCTCATCGCTTACATAGAGATGGCATAGATATTCAAATCCATTTTGCGTAATTGATATGAATAACAAAATTAAACAATCAACATGATATAACTGCCCCCTCCCATACCCAACTTACCGGTCGGTCTGCGTGTCCACTTTTCTCCAGCCGTACCGGTCGAACTTGCCTGTTATGGTGTGGATTCACGGCGGCGGATTCACCAACGGCTACGCTGAGTTCCTCAGCCCCCTTCCTCTCCTCACGAAGGATGTGGTCCTCGTGGTCATACAGTATCGCTTGGCCACTTTGGGTCAGTACCTAACTTTTCGATAGGCCCAGTGACTCTAGATGGGCCTAGTTAGAAGATTCTGGAATTCAGTTGGCCTTTTCTGTGTAGACATTAGCCATCTGAAATTTTAGTTTGACATTGAAAATAAGTCTTACCGAAGCATCTCTGACATACAGGATTCTTATCAACCGGGGACAGTGAGCTTCCTGGCAACCTAGGACTGAAGGACCAAAGGATGGCTCTGCTGTGGATACAAGACAACATCCATGACCTCGGCGGTGACCCAGGCAAGGTCACTATCTTCGGGGAAAGTGCTGGGGGAGCGTCGGTGCATTTCCATGTCCTGTCCCCCATGTCTTCAGGTAAGGCTGATATCAAAGTGCATCACTGCCATGTGTATACATAATATCAGTTAATATGAGAAATTTACCGTGTTCATACAAAGAGTACAAAAAACATAAGCAACCTTTTTTATGCGAGTCCTATTAGATTTAATTAATTACTCGTATAACCTCCAGGATTGTTCAAGCGAGCAATCATGCAGTCAGGAACCACACTGTGCCCCTGGGCAATAAGGGAAGATCACAAACAAGTGTCCAGAAAGATCGGTGAAATGTTCAACTGTTCAAGCGTGAGTGATCCGTACCCATTGAGCAGTGCAGGACTTGTCGCATGCTTGAGAGACGTCCCTTACCAAGACTTGATTTCAGCTCAGGAAGATTTCGTTGTAAGTTTGGAATACTGTAATGTTTTCTGTATAAAAGAAAATAAATACACACATACAAGTAGTTTCTGTGAAATAGTGTAATAACTTTAAAGAAAGATGTTGTCCTCGTCCTACACTTTAAACTTTATGATTAATTAGTTTAAGTTAGTGCATTACGAACATAATTCAAAAGCATTCTTTAAGAAGACTTTTAAAACAGCTCAGGTAATGTTTCATTGTCCGTTGGGTAAAGTTTTTGTAATCTTTGTTCATGTCACTTCAAGCCGCCCCTGAGATTTATATTAGCATTTTTTCAATGGCATTGTTACATTTTTTCCAGGACCATGGTTATAGCTTTCATTTTCTAAGCATCATTAGTGTTATTATTGTTAGTGTCACTTTTATTAGCATCATTAATGATAAAAGTTGTGAGACTTCAAGTGCCACTTGACGAAATGTCGGTCACCACGTGCCCTGCATCGCACCCACGTCGAAAAGGGAAAAAGCTGACCAGGAACCTATTTATAGCTGACTGGTCAGGTCAGGGTGTAAATAGGTTGACCCACCTTGCCCTGCCTCATACACTCGCTCTCAAGATGGTGTTCACTCTGGGCACCGACTGTACCCCAGAAACACACCTGCCTAGCAAGACGTCCGACAAACCACTCGTTATCCAAATAAATATCAATATATCCACGTTTGCCATCATCTCTCAATAAAGGAACGAAGAACTACCTGATGTTTGGCTCAAAACCTTTTGTGATATCCCTCACAAAATGGTTGCAGCAATGGGAACCCGCCACCACCTCACAAGTGGTGACAAAAATCGGATAGCTGCTTTTTCGCCAGCAAACGAATTTGCTTCCGAAAAGATTTACTTTACTTCACACGACAAGCGACCTCACCGACCCCCCCCCGACCCCAGCTCTCCAAGCTATCTCCCACGGCGCAGACCAAGAGTTCCGCTATTGGCAAACTATAACATCAAGAATTTGTTAGGACTTCAGGCCAAAGAAACAACCAGGCAAATCCAACATAAAGAGTTGGAAAAATAAGATCCTGGCACCTATTGCAAGGAAGAACAGATGTAAGGACAAGATGAACCCTTTACACCCACCACTACTAATAAATTTGAAGTGTTTCCGCTCGACATTTCTCCACAAAACTGTAAGTACATACAATGGGCCAACTCTCTTTCATTTCTCTATTTTCCTATATCACCCATTTCATTTGCTTATGTGGTTTTAACAGTGCAAGAATTTAAAACGCCTTTATTACGCGTTTTTTTTTTTTTTTTTTTTTTTTTTTTTTTTTAGTTATTCAATGTAATTACATTCTTATCAGTGGCCAACTTATGTATTTTGACTATTTCATTAAGTGTATTGTCTTATTAAAATGACTTTAAAGAAAGTAATTTCTTTAATTAGTTTATTGTTCATTTGTATTATCGAATTACATAATTCTTTAACAACACTATGTATGTAAACACGACTGATCTTTGAAAGTTCGTGAAGTATTAGTTTTATTTCATTGGGCAGCGTTTCCAACATTCTTTTGTTGCTCTTAGTTTGTTGAAAGTAAAAATGAATAGTTATTCGGATTGCATTTCCTATAACTCACCATATACTTTCTTACTCTTGCATCAACTTATATTATATCATACTTGCCATCATACGACTGCGTCATGGTGTAATACGAATGATGAAATTAATTATGATTAGGTAGGACGACTTAGTGCAACCCACAATAATTTTTTTATCGGCCTAAATTTGCTGAAAAAAATAATTAGATAGTTATTTACATATTTTTTTACTGCCATATACCATTTTCTCCTGTTAATTTTGAGACTTTCAGTGGTTCAAGTAAACCTTTGCGGGTTTCCATTATTTTCCCCCTCTACCTGAGAAGCTTGTAGCTCAAGATGTCTCTTGCGGGTCGCTGCAGGTAACTTCCTTCTTTATCTATATATTAGAAAATTAAAATCAACTTAAAACTGCAAATTCGAAGAAATCAAAAAATTAAATCAATATTTATACACACACCCCTCCCCCGCTCTCTGTTTGTCTTTCATTCTTTCTTCTCTTTGGCCCTGTATGTATGAGGTTATCAAACAGACAAGCGAAACGCCAAGATGGAATAATTCCCGGAATGCGGTCCCCAAAACAACACTATGGTTCGGGAGCTTAGCAGTATCAGACGCCAAAAATGCCCAGAAAAGAAAGCATGGCTGTCGTTTCCCAGCAACCAAAACTAGCACCCATCGAAGAAGACAACTGGATACCATCAGTCAATGACGTGGAAATAACCAATAAGATGGCATGGGAAATAACCAATTGAACAGCAACCAAGGACACAAAAAGTAAAGAAAATGAAGAGGACCAAAGTCCGACACACCGACATCCTGGATGTGGGACGAGGACAATATCACCAAAATTTGAGGTTGAGCTGAACCATGCAGGGACAGATGACAATCACCCTTCAAGGACGACTTCAGTATAGTGGCTTGAGGACAAGCTGAAGTAGGTGGCCGGGCAATATGTAACATACATCAAGATCCACTTGATGACATATTGATCACCACATGGTCGCTAAGTGGTGCCCTGCATCACATCTATACGGAGAGGAGAAAAGTCGACTAGGAACCTATTTATAGCTGACCAGACAGGTCATAAATTGGTTGACCCACCTTGTCCTGCCTTTCTGCCCTCTAAAGGTTACGTCTCCCTCATCTTTGTGACATCACCCCAGAAACACGACTGCCTAGCAAGACGTTCAGCAAACCAAGTAAATATCATTATATCTACTGTGTCGTTCACTCCCAATAGAGGAATCAAAGAACTACCTGTCTTTGGCTAACCACCCTTTTGTGAGTACATTTCACAGTAGTAGTAGTAGTGTTACCATCGCCATCATCACCACCATCATCATCATTAACATCAACACCATCTTTACCACCATCATCACCAATCATCTTATAATCACATCATCTTCACCATCACCATCCTCACCCACAAACTACTCTTCAACAAAGCGCTAAACACACATCAGTATCCGGAGCATTTCCTTTTTTTCCAGATCTTTAACAACGCTCCGCAAGTGATGATGCCACGTGTGGATGGCCACTTCCTGCCAGACTACCCCGCCATTCTCCTGAGGAAGGGATGGTACAACAAGGTGGACATTATCTCCGGCGTCACGCAAGACGAGGCTGCTGTGATAAGCTTAAGTAAGATTTTTGATGATTTTGGAAGAGGAGATAGGACTATATTTTTCTTTTTCCTTGTGAAGTGAGGTTCTATATGAGAAGTTAACAAGTAAATGCATATAAACTTTTGTATATAAACTTTTAGTTGTTGTGAGTCACTGCTGGCTGCCAGAATAATGCTAAAACTGCCATATAAGATTTTAAAATGTACTCATATATGTTGTATTCTCTCTATTAAGCAAATAATCCTGCTACAGACACTGATGCACAAGCTTTCAGTAACATCTATAAGCCATGAAAAATTGCATAGGAAAAAAACAAGCCGCTCTAAGTCCTGGCCCACCATGGCTGTATGCGTCATATACAATCATAATGAATAATATTTGCTATTTGGTCTTCTATTTCATGAAGTTCTTGTACGGCAGACTAAATTTCCTTGACTTTTCTTCCAAAAGCAAACGTTGTATTAGGTTAACTGTAACTAATAACCCGAGACTAAAACCACAACACTGGAATCCTCATTCCCGTACAGTCCTCAACCATTTCCACCGTGTAAACTACCCTCCGCAGAACTAAATAACTGTCTATTTCCTTCCCTCAACCAGTTTTCACCACTGACAAAGCCGCGGCAAACGACCTGGTTCAGAACTTCACTGTCAACGGTCCACTCTCACTGATTTTCGACACTTGGGAAGATGACCCTGAGTACTTAGCCCGCCGAGCCTTCCACCATTACCTGGGTCCCATCGAGCTGACAGAGGAGAAGCGAGATCCTCTTATTCGGGTAAATATTTTGTGATGATTAATGGTTATGATGATGAGGGTAATGGTTAATGATGTTGAAGGATGGTAATGTTTAAGATAATCAATTATCCTCATCTAGGCTATAATTATAATGAGGATAGTGATAAGAAGATAGAGGGATGAAATAATATCGCTATTGTAACATAGTGATTATGATGAGGATAGATTGAATGCATTTACCGAGTTAGAGTAGGCCTGTTAACACAACCTACAAAATGAAAATAGTTCCCAATGGTAACACGAAACGTCGCAGCTTTTCAGTGACAGAATGTTCGACATATGTCACCTGGATGCTGTCAGTCAGCATCTTCGAACTTCACATCAAAACGTGTATACATACAAGTTACAGCATCGCGGAGGAAAACAGTTTGTGTTTGGCCTATTCCCAACTGTACCGGACTGGTTCAAAGACTGTAAGTAAAATTCTGTCAAAAAAAGATCTCAGACGATATATGGTTAAATAGTTATTGGCGTTATTACATTGAAGGTAATAGTGATATTCACAGATGTATAATGCTAGAATGATGGTTGTCAAATCACTATTACGTGATTATGCAGTGTAACTTCTTTTCAGATATCGGACACGCAGATGACCTCCAGTACCTATTCAATAACAAGGAAAGTAACATGACGTTACATCGGGAGGAGGATCTCTTCGTCAGTCGAATCATGGTGGACCTCTGGACCAACTTCGCTACCAATGGGTAAGAGCAACTTCGCAACTTCGCATCGGCATTTACGAACCATGTAATTGTGATTGTAATACTTCACTGTCAAGAGTTATCATGAGTAAGGACAAATTACCAATTCCTGTATCGTGTTAGGATATCACCTCTATGCAGATGCGGTTTCATGTCTCCGCGATATCTGTGATTTCCCACAAACTGGATTTTGATTAACGTCTCAGTAAACCGTGTATGTATTTGCACACTAATAATAGTACTTCCACATCAAGAGTTATTAACCAAGTTGTTTTATTCATCACGGGAGTACCTAATTTCTGCTTTTCTCCTTTCCAGAAACCCAACACCCGACCTGTCCCTCGGCTTCAGGTGGACTCCGACCTCGATTTCCAAAGACCCTTACTTGGCTATCACTTCCTCACCTGAAATGAAAACCCTCGATAATTGCAAGGTATTATTACATTCTAGTTAATGTTTATGTAGCTTTCCGGTAAATCTAAAAGGTTTGAAATCATATATGAGGTAGTGTTGTATCGTTTGCGTTAAGCAGGGACCTGTACAGAGGGTGGAGTGCTTGAACGCCTGTCCTTTTTCATCATCTCAAGAGTACTCTTTTAGTCAATTTCAAGGAAAGAAAAGTATCCATTTAGTCAGGATAGTGCCTTTTAAGCTGAGCGCTAAGGTTGATTGAGCTGTGGTATCCTCTTTCAGTACTCTTTTAGTCAGAATCAAGGAAAGAAAAGTGTAACAATTCTCGCCATGTCCAAAAAGTAAAAATTCTCTCCATGTCCAGAAGGTAATAATTCTCGCCAAGTCCAAAAGCTGATAATTCTCGTCATGTCCAAAAGATAACAATTCTCGCCATGTCCAAAAGGTAATAATTCTCGCCATGTCCAAAATGTAATAATTCTCGCAATGTCCATCGTTTGTTTCAGATCCGTGAGTTCTGGAAGAACATGCCGACGATGATTAACAAAAGGCTGTATCCTGAACGCTTCTTCACGTGCCGTTTGCCGGGCTGCATAGATCTGCTTTTTCCGTAATGACGTTTCCTTCACTCCCAGTCATCACTCACTAGTACTTAGGGTTCATGTTGATATATATCCGATATGTATTTAGCAAATGATATGTTCCTTGCTTGCAACATATTAATAGGTAACAAAATATACTTGATAGTAAGCATTCATTTTTCTTGTAACCGCCATGAATACAAATGTGCCATCAATCATTGGCATCGTCTGCCGACTATTGTAAACAAGATGAATAAAGTGCCATTTCAAACAATTCTTTTGTTTTTATACTTTATTAATAGATTTATTACAAGAGTAAGTGATCGTGAATCGAAAGTCCAGGCATAATTAAAATTATCCCATAAATGGTTTCCTTACGTTTTCGATCTATTGACAGTGATCAAGGTCTAATCCATTGTTATCGGCAAACGATTAGAGAAGTGTAATTCCATTATTATCTCGCGATGGTACCAAGAAAAAAACTCGTGTGTGTGTGTATGTATATGTATATATATATATATATATATATATATATATATATATATATATATATCCTCTTATATAGTTAGATAAATATACAGGTTGCCGGAAAAAAGGGGGGGGGGGGCAGCAGGGAACTGCCCTCCCCCCCCCGTGCCTTCTTGCTACAAGGGCAGTGGGGGCAGGCATGTGCACTTTTTGAAAAAATGAAAGTGTTTTTTTTAAGGGTCTTCTTGTTCTCGTTTCACATGAATGAATATATATTTGAGTCTGTTATTATATCACCTGTTTACCTCCCATACAGTACAGTAACTATGTTGTTGTATGGCAGGAAACTTATCTATGTCAATTTCGAAGAAGGGAAAATTTTAGTTCGAAAACCATTATTATAGCTATTTAAATTATTCCCATGTCTTCTCCCTCCTTCCCTCTTTCTCCCATCAGTCTCTCCAGTTCATTATATCTCTAATTCCGATTTCGCCATCCCCGCACAGAAACCGTCATGGCACAGGGGCTTGAACTCCTTCCTCGAACGAGCCCGCTCTGGATCTGGCCAGCCTCTCACTCCCGTTGAGGTGGCCTTCTAGCGGCGGGTTCTCTGGGGGGATATGAATAAGTGTTCCTAGGTGCCGATCTAGTAGGTTGCACCCCCCTCTGATCCTTCCCCCATGGGACTCACACCTGACCACGCGTTTGCCATGCGTGGCGCCCCTGTGCACTGGGAGACGGGAGTCCTGGAGGTTGAGCAATGCCGTGCATGAGTACGCCCTGTGGCTAGCAACACGCCTCTTTGGTCCCCTATTCCAGCAAGACAAGTGGCCTGATTTCGACTCAGGTCAATCTTTTGAGCTAAGCTAGGGTCAAGCAGCCCCTGTCTTGCAGGCAATCGCATGGATTTGCAAGTGCCATCAACGCGAGGCGGGGGTTGCATATATCCTCCCATCACCCCTGTGGCTTCTGAGCACAGCCTCAGTACACAGCTTCCCCTTGTTGGACTCCATGGTGGGTGAAGCGCTCTTACATGGCAACACAAAATAAAAAAAAAATAAAAATAAAAACTCTGGCTGACAATCCCAATGATGAACGGCTGTCACCTCGGAGCCTTTCAAGGTCCTCGCTGACAAAAGTAAGAGAATGGGTAAGGTTCTGGTGCCAGTTCAGAGAAAACCTGCCCAAGAACCTCAGGCTGGACCCTCCAAACCAGCCCCTGCCTCTGACACGTCTATGGCGTCGGTTCAGACGACGAATCAAAACAAAACTGGAAGCCAGGTAGGACCCTCCAACCTTACTGGCCTCACGGTTTGGAGGACAGGCAACAAGCGGCTACGGACTCAGAGGGCGAGACTGTAGCCCCAAATCGGTTCCCCCTAAACCTGAAGGATTCGACGATGCTTACCAGATGGTATGGGCTCTGGAAAACCAGAGACAGTGCCGTCTGACGATTAGGTTTGCCAAAGACAATGGCATGAAAATTGTGCCGAGGGACCAAGCCATTCTCTCACCTTCCTCCAGAAAACAGACAAGCTCCTGGATGGGCAGAAGGTGAGCCTGTCGGCTCTGACTACCAAAGAGAGGAAGTCCAAAATGGTGCTTCTTGGCTTCCCTCTGATGTATGACCTTGAGGTCATCACGTCTCATCCCAAGGTGGTGGGAGCTTCCCGACTCTCCAAAAGGAAGCACCCTACCGGGCAAGTTCTGGTCACTTTGAAGAGCACCCCAGTTACTTCCTTAGACCTTGACAATTGGGGCTTCTACAGCCTCAGGACATATGTTCCTAACCCGCTCCGCTGTTTCATGTGCCAGAAGTATGGGCACCACCAGGCCACTTGTTCTGCAAAGCCAAAGTGTGGTGTCTGTAGTCAGGCACACAGTGTGGAGGTGTGCCTCAAAGCACACAAGGAGGGCAAGCGGGACACCATTGCAAAGTGTCCCAACTGCCACAAAAAGCACCACACCTGGAGCCTCGGCTGTTCCGTAAGGAAGGAAGAGGCTCTTCAGTGGCAAGAGGTCGTTGCAAAGCGACCAGACTTTGTTCCCGCCCCTCCAGGCACTTATGTCTGGGGGCAGAGCAAAGGGGTAAGGGCTCCCCCCCCCCTCCTAAGAGGAAGGACGCACCGCCCAAAGCGAAACCACCGCCGGACACCTCCAACACAAAGGAGTTTCCGGCTCTGGTGGAAGTTCCAAGACGGAAACAGACCCGGAAGGGGTCTGAGAACAATACAAAGTCTACCCCAAGAGCGGAGGGAACAAACTTTGTTTACAGAGGACTTGACGCTCCTGCTGACGACAGTCGTCACAGCAGTTGCAACAGAATTGGGGAGGACCAGTGAGGAGACAGAGAAGGCAGTCAAGGTGGCCGTGACGGCAGTGACTCAGACTGTCGCTGCTCTGAAGGAGAGGGAGATGAGTCCTATGGCCTCAAAATCCACTCCAACTCAAGGCGAGATTTCTCTCCCCACAAACGCCCAGGGCGAGACTTGTCTCCCCACTCAACCTGTGGTTAAGACCACACTGGCAGAGCCTATACCCAAACCCCAAAGGGTGAGGAAGCCACGACCATCCAGAATGAAGGTCAAGGTGACCAAGGGTTCTCTACCTATCAGGAGACCCAGCCCTACTAATGGTTTGACCTGTCCTGACAACAATGACGAGTCGAGTGAGGAAATCATGCTCAGTGAGGAACTCACCAAGGAGTTGTCAAACTCCAAAATGTCTGACATACCCAAACTGGGGCGTCAGACACTGAGACCGATTATGTCGACGTCGTTGACGACACAGACTTAATGGACTCAGATTAGCACAATGGCTTCTAATCTAAGCATACTGCAGTGGAATATCAACAGCTTTTCCTCAAGGAATGCCCTTCTCCACGCGATTGTGCGATCTCGGAACATTGACATTGTCATGCTCACAGGAGACCCTAACAGGGGAATCTGTTCGCTTCTCGGGATATCATCCCTTTGTGTTGCCGAGTACGCAAGGCACCAAATGTTTGATTACCCTTGTCAAGTCGACTATCCCCTGCTCCTTGATTGCCGATCCTGTGCAGTGTGGAGAAGGCGTCGAATTCCTTGCCATTGAGATCCATTTGGCCGAGGGTCCCCTTAAGCTGTACAATGTGTATAGCAGGCCAAAATGTAGGAGCTTAGATATTAGTGAAGTCTGTGCTGCTGCGGCACATGAGCCAATTCTCATAGTGGGAGACTTCATTACCCAACACCCCATCTTGGCTCCTACTTGGAGTCATGATGCGGCAAGCTACCACATAGCCGAGGTGCTTGAGTTGTGCCCTGAGATTGCTCTTCTCAACAGCCAGGAGCCTACGCACGTTGGCGGGGTGGGGGGGTGGGGGGGGATCCTTGACCTTACCTTTGTCACTGCGGCTCTGGTCGAAAGAATTAGTTGGTCTGTGGACAACACTGCCACGAACAATCACTATGGGATAGTCACCACCATCTTGGACGCTGGCCCGGCACCCGTGCCCCGGCACAATCCTCGATGGAAGGTGGACAGGGCCAACTGGAAAGCTTTCCAGGAGACCCTGGCCAGGTGCCTCAGAACCAGTGACTTCTCACATAACGATAATGTGGATATACTTGAGGCCAGACTAGTAAATGCCATAGACGAGGCAGCCTCAGAGACCATCCCCAAAACTCGTCCATGGTCCAGGTGTTTAAAAGACGCCTGGTACTACAATGATGAGATTAAGGAGGTCAACCACAGAATCAATATGTGCAGAAGACACTTCCGAAGACAGAGAACCCCTGAGAACCACGATCTTTTGAGAGAGGCTCTCAGGAATGCTCAGGAAACTGCTAAGAGGGTAAAGCAGGAAAAGTGGCTGGAATGGTGAGTCCTTTGGCCACCAAACCTCCCTTTCAGATTTATGGAACCGTATCAGATGGGCCACAAATCGTTCAGCCCCAAGAAAGACCCACCATCACCCGTGGTCAGAGGCGGAGGGACTGGCACTCGAGTCCTCTGCCAGAACAAGTAGCGCTGGTCTAACAGTAGAGTTGAGGGCATGCCAAGAGGAATTGCTTTCAGGCAGGCATGCCCTCATCAGAGAAAAGGCGGTCGAGCCTGATGACGCAGATGCCATGTTCTCTCTGAGGGAATTATAGCGGACATATAAGACCAATTCCCGGTCAGCCCCGGGTTGTGATGGGATCTCCCACCCCATCATTTCCCACCTAGGACATGAAGGTGAGTTTGCATTCTTGCATCTCATCAACAAGTCCTGTGAGACTTCCTCACTACCGCAGTGATTGAAGAGGGCTGACATAGTTCCCATCCCTAAACCAAAGGAGCCGGGATGGTACCGACCCATCTCTCTACTCAGCTGTCTGGGAAAGACGGCAGAGTGAATGGTACTGAACCGGCTCCAATGGAAGTTGGGACTCCATATAAGAGAGAGTATATATATATATATATATATAGAGAGAGAGAGAGGGAGAGAGAGAGAGAGAGAGAGAGAGAGAGAGAGAGAGATGTATGTATGTATGTATGTATAGGTGTGTATGTGTGTGTGTGTGTGTGTGCGTGTGTGTGTGTACAGTGCCTGAGGATAATGCCTAGGAATTTCTTAAGGTCTTAACGCAGGCTCTTCACTAAACACTCTCTCCTCTTTCATACCCAGTATAATCTCTGGTCTGGGATGCCCCAACCGGAGGAGAGGGAGGCTGACTCAGTAAAAAGAGAGAGGAAAGAGAGAGAGAATGAGTTAAATGAGGTAAAAAACAAGGAGGATCATATTTTTCTAACATAAATGGTGAGGTCTGCGAGAGGACACAATATATATTTTTTTTTCTACAGATCTCAGTATGTGTGCGTGTGTGTGTACAAAAATTCGTTATTTCTGTCTGCCCCCCCCCCCCTTTTATCTGTCGGCCTTCTTTCTCTCTCTCTCTCTCTGTCTCCCCCACAGAAGTTTTCGTGACAAAGAACAAAGAACAGTAAAAATACTGAGTTAAGGGGGAGCAACACGGTACAAGCAGGGCAGGTGGGGACACTTGAGCGGAAACGAAGCTCCATCGTCTCCACCTGCCCTGCTTGTACCGTGTTGCTCCCCCTTTTCCCCTCTTATATACCTGCTCCTCTCCTCTCTACTCCCTGTTGCTCCCCCTTTAGCACGCTGTCCATCCCATTGTGGACTATGCCTCCGTTGCCCTGATTACGGTCAAGCTTGGACTCAGGAAAAGGCTTGACATCATGCAAAACGAGGCCGCCAGGATCATTGTGAGTGCCCCTGGGTGGACTAAGGTCACTAACCTCTTCTTGGAGGCCAATTTTTTCCCCCTGGATATCCGGATCGATCAGATGGCGTCTCAGTTCTTTGCCAAAGTTTTACAGTCCCCGCCGGGCTCGCAGCTAAGACAGAAAGTGCAACGTCGGCTTGCACAGAACCACGAATTCTTTGCTAACAACACCTGGCTGTATCACTCCGCCAAGTAGTAAAACCTATTTCACGGATGGTTCTGTAGACACCATCACCCGCACTGCAGGCGCCGGTTTTGCAGCAAGGGGTATAACGAGAGCTATGCAGGTATCTGACAATGCCTCCTCACTCCAAGCAGAGGCAATCGCTATTATGGAAGCCCTAGCCCGTGCAGCCCAGATGGACGGGCATGTTGTCATACATACAGATTCTAGGGCCGTCATTGACAACCTACAACAAAGCACGCCCCTTGATAACGTTTATCTTCTGACCACGATTCTCACCATTGTTCGGAGAATCCTGGATCAGGGTAGACGCATCGTCATCAACTGGATTCCGTGCCATGTTGGTATCAAAGGGAACGACTTAGCCGATAGGTTGGCAGAGGAAGGCAGGAAGAAACCCTTGAGTGATCTTGTGGTGCATCCTAGCCGGGAATTGCTAAGGCATAAAACGATGGCTGCATGGCAGGTCGGTGCCCTGCAGCGACATAGAGAAGAAGCGAGAACCTCCCCCTCGGCCAGCTCAGACGCCACAGGTTGAGTCGCTGATATTCTCCCCCAGAATATCAAGGTGTGCTGAAGTCAGTCTTCATAGACTGAGAATAGACTATCCTTGTGCGTGGCAAATCGTACCCACCATTGGGCATGATGAGCTGTGATCATTGTGGCGCGCTGGACGCCAAATTAGAGCACTACCTGATGGAATGCGAGCACATTCGCTTCCTTAGGCAGGGCCCAGAGACGACAGCTGCTGGGCTGGTTAGACGGCTATGCTTGTCGCTTTCCCCCTGGCAACTGGAGCGCCTACAGGCAATCCGACCGCCACGGTAAAAATTCAGTTATGATGATCAGATCAGTCAGGACTTATAGCTGGCAGAGGTCGGGCCGCCTCGTCCATATAGCCCGGGCGAAGCGACGTCTTCGCGAATCTCTCTGAATTGAACTGAACTACCTCCTGGCAACTGGAGCGCCTACAGGCAATCCAACCGGCACGGTAAGCATTCAGTTATGATGATCAGATGAATCAGCACTTATAGCTGACAGAGGTCGGGCCGCCACGTGCATATAGCCCGGGCGAAGCGACGTCTTCACAAATCTCTTTGGACTGAACTGAACTGACTGGTACAGTTTCTGCCGGGAGGCGATGGTTCACTGGTCCCTTGGCCAGTAGGGTGTCCTCGGGGGCCCTGGAAAGGCCGTGCAGATCGACAAGAGTAAGTTTAGGCGCCGCAAATATAATGTTGGAAGAGTGTTGACGGCCAGAGAGTCCCGGTAGGGAATCGGACCAGCGAGACTCTTTGCAGTAATCAAGGAACACACAGCCGTATTCTAGGACGTTTTCTGCATGTCGTGGCCATGTCATGTTCATGTTGTGTCCATGTCGTGTTCATGTCACGAAGGCGGTAATCTAGATCGCAAAAGCGTGGCACGTTTGCGTCAACTGCTTCAGGTTTACCAACCGTTCCAAAGTTAACATGTTTCGGATGAATGGCACTGTCCAAACGACAAATTCATAAGAGAAACTACAATCATAGGTAGCACTAACATAAGATAATTCAATTTTGGTATGAATCAGTCGTTGTACTTGTTCCTAGTTAAAGAATTGACAACCATTTCACGAACGCGCTGTTGGTAATTCACTCTACGCTCGATCAAAACAAACGGGATGAGAGGGATCGTGTGTTTATGAACAGATCTTCCTTATTTTATCTTTGTATATACTGTACACATATGCGCATTTTTAATATATCATACATATAGATTTAATATATACATATTTCATATAATTATATGCTTTAATTTTACGTCTCTGACTACTTTTACCATTCATTTAACTTCACTCTCCTTCGAAAAGTCCGCCAAAAGGTAAACAAACTCAAAATCAGCAGAGAATCCATGTTTTCCTAAAAGAGTTTGTAATCCGTGTCTAGGACAATGATGCCTAATATAACCAATATAGATATTACTTTTCAAACGTAGTATGCTCATATGAAGTATTGGTAAGAAAAAGTACAGTAAAAATATGATTTTTTTCACTCGTGTAACTATCGTGACAAGCCTACCCCCTTGCCACGGAGTTTCCACGATTGTTCCAATACTTTCCACGCATTTGCCACGACTTTGCCACGCTTTTGCCACGAACCCGCGCTTCTAGAATAAGAATCGCGGCATGTTCATGTCATGTACACGGCGTGCTTAGGGACTTAGAATATGGCTGACA
>BOPN01010690.1:12500-20000 GCA_017312705.2 Penaeus japonicus
ACAAAGAAGAAAGAAATGAGAGGAGGAGAGGGATGAGAGAAGTGGAGGAGAGCGAAGAGAGAAGAGGAGAAAGAAGAATAAATAGGAGGAGAGGGAAGAGAGAAGAGGAGAAAGAAGAATGAATAGGAGGAGAGGGAAGAGAGAAGAATTTAAAGAGGGAAGAGAAAATAATTTAAAGAGGGAAGAGAGAAGAGGAGGAGAAGGAAGAGAGAAGAGCAGGAGAGGAACGAGAGAAGAACAGGAGAGGGAAGATTAGATGAGGAGAGAGGCGAGAAGAAGATAGGGAATGCTACAAATCTTGCACTCAATGGGCTTTTATTGATTGCACAGGGAGAAGTCGGTGATGGGAGCTCCTGTTCCTTGCGGCTTGAACTACGGCACCTGACGCATTCATTAGCCGAGATTGGTGCTTCGGCTGTCTCGACAACTGGCTTTGATTACGGAGGAAGAGCGCAATTACGCGGTCGCTCGATTGATTAAGATAGATACTTAGCCTCGTTAGCTGTTTCTGAAACTTATTCTCGATTCATTCGCGGCCGCGCGCACGTGTGTGTGTGTGTGTGTGTGTGTGTGTGTGTGTATGTATATATATATATATATATATATATATATATGTATATATATATATGTATATATATATATGTATATGTATATATATGTATATATGTATACATATATATATATATATATATATATATATATATATATATATATATATATATATATTCATATATATATATACATATATATATATATATATATATATATATATATATGTGTGTGTCTGTCTTTGTGTCTGTGAGTATATATATATATATACATGAGAGAGAGAGAAAGATAGTGAGAGAGAGAGTGAGAGGGAGAGAGAGAGAGAGAAAGAAAGACAGACAGAGAGTGAGAGTTTGAAGGAGAGAGAGATAGTGAGAGAGAGAATGAGAGGGAGAGAGAGAAAGAGAGAGAGAAACAGAGAATAGAAGTCCAAGATAAACCAGAGCAATCAAATGATAGCCAGAGTCCTCCCCTCCACTGAACTGAACTGTGTGGATGAATAATGTTAATAAAAAGATGACAAATGTAACAGGCTCCTGGCTTATGAATAATAATGGATGATAAAGAAAAAAGAGTTAGATGAAACGGAGAGAAAACATGAATTAGACAAGGCAGAAGAAGGAAAAATAGAGCAAACGGAAAAGAGTTTAGAGAGAACAGAAAGAAAAAAAGGAATTAGACAAAACAAAAGGGGGGAAATGTCAGACAAAATAAAGATTATTAGACAAAAGAAGAAATAGGGAGTTAGACAAAGCAGATAAAAGGGCTAAAGAAAACGGAAAGAAAAAAAGGTTTGACAGAACAAAAAAAAAAGAATTAGGAAAAGCAAAAATGAAAAAAAAAACAGGCAAAACAAGGAAAAAGAGTTATACAAAACAGAAAGAAAATTAGACAAAAGAAAAAATAGATAAAAAAATCGATAAAGCTGAAAGAAAGGTTAGAGAAAACAACAACAACAACAACAAAAGGTTAGAGGGAACAGAAAGAAAAAAGAGGAATAAGACATAACAAAAAGAAAAAAAGTCAGACAATACGAAAAAAAATATATATATACAAAACAGAAAGAAAATTAGACAAAAGAGAAAACAAAAATGAATTAGATAAAACAGAAAGAAAAAAGAGAGCTAAACAAAATAGAGAGATAGAAAGTGATACCGTGAAATTTGTGCCAAAAAATTAGATCGAGGAGAAAATGAAAAAAAAAAAAAAGTACGAAGAGAAAGGGGAGAATAAGAGAAGATTAAGATAAAGATAGCTCAATAGAATAAAAAAGGGAGGTAAAGGAAGCGCCCGTTAGTATGTGTGCGTGTGCGTCTGTGTTTGTATGTATGTTAACATTTATATTACGCAATCATTTAGACATATGTCTCTGAATGTCATCAAGTGTATTTTTATGAAATATCTATAAGATTTTATTTCCGTCCTAAAAAAACAAGGCTACAACCTTTCGTCAGTAAAATCGCAACATAAAACCCTCCTACACAGCCCCTACCCCCTCCCACCCCCACCCCCACCCCTTTAGTTCATCATTCGAATTAATAGTCTGTCGCAGGAAGAGCGAGAGATTGAGAGACTGGGAAGAGAGAGGGAGGAGGCAGGAAAAAATGAAGGGAAAGGAGAGAGAGAGAGAGAGAGAGAGAGAGAGAGAGAGAGAGAGAGAGAGAGAGAGAGAGAGAGAGAGAAATAGTGAGAGAGAGCAAGAGAGAGAGAGAGAGAAGCGAGTTGAAAGAAAGGGAGAGAGAAAGCGGGAGAGAGGAGTGGGATGAGAAAGCAAGAACAAGGGAAAGAGAGAGGGTGAGAGAAAGAGAGAGAGGGGGGAGGGGGAGAGAGACAGAGGCAGAGAGAAAGAGAGAGAGAAATAGAGACAGAGAGAGAGGCAGACAGAGAGAGAGAGAGAGAGAAAACGAAGAGAAGGCGAGATCAGAAAAGTAGGAGGAGGGGGGGGGGGGGAGAGAAAGCTTAGGTCAGCGTCAAGCCTCATTTGCTGCGCGTCAACATTCTTTACCCATTACCCGGGCTATGGCTACGGCTGGCATCTGTCCCACTACCTGTTCCCGCCATGATTTGTTTAGAGGTCCATCGATTCAACGTTCATTAACTGTTATGTAATTTGTTTTGTTTTGTTTTCATCAATGTTCCTATATTACTGAGATTATCTATCGGAGATTGAGAGAGAGGCAATGACATGACATTAGTAGTAGTTATTATTATCATCATCATCATTATCATGATCATTTTGTCCAATCTAAGATCCCCGCCATTTGAGTTCACTGTTTATATGACGTTTCCAACAGTTAATATTTGATCTCAATGTGTTTTTTTTTTTTTTTCTTTCTTTCTTTCTTTCTTTCTTTCTTCTCATTGTAGTTTATCCAATCTACCTCTAGAATAATCTTGTATTTATTTGCCTTTATTTATTGGACTTCATTTTCCCGCCATCAGGAATCCCAATACCTCACTTTTAACAAACCTTCCCCCTTTTCATGATTAATAAAGCATATTTCGATCATTGTAATCACACTCTTTTGTCCTCACTGAAAATCTCACGGTATGAACTAAGCCAACCAGCTGGTCTTCATTCTTTGCGAAGAGTTTCAAATCATCCGTAAATAACAAATAATTGATGTTTCGTAGAACAAGTGATAATGGAATAGTTACAATTACAAAGAATAGGGAATTTAAATCATCTCACTGAAAGATTTAACGTCTGATTTTTAACATCTATTTTTTTTTTTTATATAGTTTGATATCAATTCCATGTTCTAATACTTTATATTTTCTGCTTTATATCTTATCATATTTTCTGCCATTGTTTTCATTATCTAACCGTGTAGAATCATAACAGTTTTTCTTTCCTTTTTATTCAATCAATCCAAATTAATACCAAAATTCGACCTACTTCTTCTGCAGTTGTTTATGATCTTTATATCGACCAGAAATTGTACCTCAGTACCTCTCCTACCTTTTCCTTACCCATTTTAATCTATTGGTAATGTTTAAGTGACTCAAGATGTTAACATGGAGTCTTCAGTAATTACCAATATAAGCAGTTTCTACATTATGATTACATTATCGACCGAAAGTTACACGCGGTTAGTCTTTTTTCAACGCCCAACGCCCGTAGGTGCTGCACCGACTCGAGGGCAACCCGGAAGTAGATGAGGCAAAGGTAACTTCATTATGAAGCGTCAAAACTTCACAACCGTTGCCGTTTAATGTCATACTCCTTTATTTGTTATCTTTATTATCGTTATCATAATCATTATTTGGTTATTATTATTTGCGCTATCATCGTTGTTATTTTATCATTATTTTTATTATCATTATCTTTATTTTTTTAATTATAATCACTATGATTTTCATTATTATCATATCATCAGTTATGATATACTGTAATCATTTTTTTTATATTTATCATTATCATTTCATTACTATTACTATCATTATCATTATTACCATTGTTACTGTAGTTACAATTGTTATTTTTACTATCACCATTATAATCATCAATGTTATTATTATTAATGTCATTATCATTAATATTATCATTATCATCTTTATCACATTTTTATCATTGTTATTATCATAAGTATCACCATCATCGTTTTTCATACCATTATTAAAATCATTATCATCATTATTATCACTATTCATTGTGAGTTTTATCACTATTCATTGTGAGTTTTATCACTATTCATTGTGAGTTTTATCACCATTGTTATTGTTATTATCATTACTGCCATTGCTATTATCATTATCATCATTATTTTTATCATTATCGTTGTTTATGTTATCATTATTTTCATCATTATTGTTGTTGTTATTATCACTATCATTTTCATTATTATTACTGTTATTATCATCATTGTCACTGTTATTGTTATCAATATATTATTATCAGCATCATTTGCTCGTTTGTTTCTTTGCTATCACCCTTATTATTAAAACCATCAATATTGATATTGTTATCATTATCATTATTATCATTACCATTATCATTATTTATTTCATTTTTATCATTATTACCATTATCATCATTATTATTATTATGACATCATTATAACTTCCTGATCATTATCATCATTATTAACGTTATCATCCTCTTTATTATCATCATTGTCATTATCAACATAAATCATCATCTTTGTTATCATTATCATCATCCTAATCATTATCATCATGTTCATCCTTACCACTTACACCTTACTCTAACCTATATCACTATCATTATCAGCATCATCATTATCGTCACCATCATCCGTATCATAACTACCATCAAGATAATCAAGATAAACACACCATGTAGTTGCAGATGGTGCAGTGTTGCAAATGCATGGTGTGTGGCGGGGGGGTGGGGGGTGCAGGAGCAAGGGGAATATATAAGAGCGAGTTGGGTAGGGTGGGGAGGGTAGGGAGGGGGGATGAAGAGTTTTTTTTTGGGGAGGGGGGTATAAATGGGATGTGATTGGGGTTAAGAGAAGGTGGGGATGGGGGGGGGAGGGGGGATAGAGATACAGAAGGGATAGGGGGTAGAGTAACTGTGAGAGAGGAATGTCACGAGAGAATAGGTGAGAGGGGGAAGGGGGGGGGTAGAGAGACAAGGGGGGAGGGGGTATAGTTCAGTGCCTGAATCACGCGACCTAAAGTGAATGAGTTGGAATTTCTTTGCTTGTGAATTTGCGTCATTGATTGATCGATTTTTGGCTTTTGTTTTTGTTTTCTTGTTTATGTATTTGTTTGTTCTTGATCAATATCATCTTGGCCATTTTATTATCTAATATGGAGACCTTTTTAGTGATACATTTTTTGGGGAGGAATGGATAGCGTTCTTGTTGTCTTTTTTCTATAGTTATTTCTGTCTTTGTTTTGTTTTTATTGTTCTTATTGTTTTGTCACCTCTCTTTGTACGTTGTTATTTTTGGTTTGCTTTTCTGACAGAAAGGAAACAAGCAAGTAATCACACACGAATTCCTACCCTCCACCCGTCTATTGTTTCCTTTTCTCTATCACCCCCCTCCCCCCCGCAAAAAAAAAAAAGAAAAAAAAAGAACAAAAATAAACCTAAAAAAAGATAAATAAAAATATCAAAAAGTAAAATCAAATCAAATGAAGTAACGGCCAGGGATTCACACCAGATCTACCTCTTCTGTGTGTTTGTCATTCTACTCTCTCTACCTTCTCGTTCATCCCGTTCACCCATGCCCTTTATTCCATTATTCCTCTCCCCATCGTCCCCTGAATGAAAATAAACATCAAAATAAAACAACCTTCGTAAAAGTAAAAATAAAAATAAAAATAAATGAATATCAAAGTAAAAAAACAACCTTGGTAAGCAAAAAAAGAAAAAAAATACACCAACAAGAAATTCAAATGAATACCAAAGTACAAACAATTTTTTCAAGCAAAAAAACAGCAAAAACAATAACAGTTCAGAGTTCTCACGAATGCAAGGTCTAAGTGGTCACAATATGCACATTATTCACCTCTGTATTGGGGTCACAGTGACGTTAACACACACGGAAGGAGAGAAGCACGAGTCGGGAGGTAGTCAAAGTGTGATGGAAGGCGGAGGAGGAGGAGGAGGAGGAGAAGAGGAGGAGGAGGAGAAGGAGGAGGTGGGGTAGGAGAAAGAGGAGGAGGGGGGGGGAGAGGAGAAGGAGAAGAAGGAGGAGGAGGAGGTGGAGGAGGAGGAAGAGAAGAAGAGGAAGGGGAGGAGGAGGAAGAGGAAGGGGAGGAGGAGGAAGAGGAAGGGGAGGAGGAGGAAGAGGAAGGGGAGGAGGAAGAGGACGAGGAGGAGAAGGAAGACGAGGAGCGGGAGGAGGATATAAAGGGGGGTGATGAAAAGTAAACCGAGGAAGGAAAGGAAAAGTAGGAGGCAAAATAAAGGAGGAAGGAGAGGAGCGGAAGAAGACAAAGTATAGGAAACAGGCATTAGCCAGAGAGTAGTCAGAGTATGATGGAGGGGGAGAGGTGGAGGAGAGTTAGGAAAAGAGGGAAGTAAGAAGGGTAAAGAAAAAATAGGAAAAGAGAAGAAGGAGAAGGAGAAAGTTACCAGAAGTAGAAATGAATTCGTCAAAAACTAGTCAGCATGTGACGGAACTGGTCACATCAAGGAGGAGGGAGAGAAAAGAGAGGAGGAGGAGGAGGAAGTGGAGGTGGAGGAAGAAGAAGAAGGAGGAGGAGGAAAAGAAGAAGAGGAGGAGGAGGAGGAAAAGAAGAAAAAGAAAGAAGAAGAGGAGGAGGAGGAGGAGGTGCAGATGGAAGGGAAGGAGGAGGAAAAATGGAGGAGACGCAACACTAGTCAAAATGTTGGAACTGGAGGTTTAATTGCGCATGCAATAGTGTGACCGTCAAAAGTAACGTACTATGTGATGAAGCAAGGAAGAGGGGAAAGGAGGAAGGAATAAAGGAGGTAGAATATAATGAGGAAAATATCGATAAGGGAAAAGAGGCGGATTATTAATGGGAAAGGAAACATTGAAGTACAGCGAAGAGGAGCCGGAGAAAAAGGAAGAACTACCCATTACAAGAAGGCGCTAAACTACCCATTACAAGAAGGCGCTAAACTACCCATTACAAGAAGGCGCTAAACTATCCATTACAAGAAGGCGCTAAACTACCCATTACAAGAAGGCGCTAAACTATCCATTACAAGAAGGCGCTAAACTACCCATTACAAGAAGGCGCTAAACTACCCATTACAAGAGCATGGCCTTGAATACCGTGCTGTGCTGAGAGGAAAAAGAAGAAGACGGAGAAATCAGAAAGGTGGTAGGAAATAAGAAGAAGAAAAAGGAGGAAGAAGAAAGGATTTTTATCTCCATATTGTGATCTTGAAAAGCACTGATCTATGAGAGGTTGAGTAAGAAAAAGGAAGAAAGAAAGAAGGAAAGAAGAGAAGGAGAAGGAAACAGAAAAAAAACAAGAATGAGGAGGAAGGAGAGGAGAAGA
>BOPN01010691.1:0-2500 GCA_017312705.2 Penaeus japonicus
ATATATATATATATATATATATATATATATATATATATATTCAAACACACACATAGGTAGAAAACACATACACAGGACACACACAGGTACAAAGACATACACACACAAACACATATACATAAGTACAAAAACACATACACCGGACACATACAGGTAGAAACACAAACACACACACACACTCACACACACTTAGACACACACACATATATACAAGCACACACGCGCGCACACACACACACACACACATACACACACACACATACACGCGCGCGCGCACACACACACGTACACACATATACAAACACACACACACACACACACGCACACGCACACACATATACAAACACACACACACACACACGCACACACATATACAAACACACACACACACACGCACACACATATACAAACACACACACACACACGCACACACATATACAAACACACACACACACACACACGCACACACATATGCAAACGCACACGCACAAATATATACAAACACACACGCACACACACACGCGCGCGCGCGCGCGCACGCACACACGCACACACATATACAAACAGACACACACAAATATATACAAACACACACACACACACACTGGTACAAAAACACCCATACACAGGACACACAAAGGTACAAACACACACACACACACACACACGCGTGCGCATCCAGACACACTCAGGCTCCCGCAGATACACACACACACACACACACACACACAGATCTAAGCCCTGCAATCCCGCAAAAGACCGACCTCTTTACGCCGGAGGAATGATAGGCGCGGAGCACGGAGCACGGAGCTTCAGTCATGGAAAATTACTACACCGCCTCAACTATCCACAAACTGATGCTGCGGGTCTCCAACGGCATCGAGTACCTTTGCTAGTCCGTGGCCGCGGGGGCATCCTCGTGGCGTCGCCTCGTCGGTCGGGGCCAGACCTTACTCTTCGGTAGGAAGAAGAAGGACCCTTGCTTACTGTTGCAAATGTGCATGTTGCAAGAGGCGGTCTGCACGTCAGTCGCCTTCGGCGCTACTGCCTTCCGGGAGAGTCTGAATTACCTGACCCACGCGACGCTCTACAGAAACTGCTTGGACCAGTCGCCCGCAGACAAGATCGCTGACTTACTGGACGACGGTCCTGACGGGGAATTCGGCGTCGGAGTCGAGTCGCTGCACGAGGACGAGGACGAGAACGAGGGAAGCCTAGAGAACTGTTGCTAGTAAACGGTGGAGATGCCGTCGAACGTACTAGACGACGGTCCTGACGGGGAAACCGGCGTCGAAGTCGAGTCGCTGCACGAGGACGAGGATGAGAAACCGCACCGGGATGACCATGACGGTGATGTAATTCCGGTGGAATCAAAGGTCAACCCAGATGAGACGACGGAACAGTCTGAGAAGAGCGACGAAGTCCTTTCAGGGATGCTCACAAAGAAGGAAGACATCCTGAGGCTAGTTTGGGAAACCGAAGGATCCATCGAAGTGAAGAGAGAGAAACTCAAGAAAGCGGAGGAGAAAGTCGAGGAAAAATCGAAGGACGTGCAGTGTAATCCGCTGAAGTACTTTAGGCTCAAACGCGCGTAAGCTAAGGCAAAGAAAGTAAAGCTGGATTTGCATATGTTGAAGACTGAATTGTCATTACATGAGACCCATTACCAAATCGTATTGCTTGAAATTTCCCAGTACTTGGCACTCCCCAGGCCTCCCTTCGGAAAAAGACGCAGAAATACTGTTCTCCCACCTCGCCGAGAGCCGTTAGCAAGTTTTAAGTTTGGTCGAGGAAGGGGCCGCCCTCGCCAATAGTGTTTCGCAAATAACTGCTAGCAGTGGTGAGAAAGACATCATGACCTTTGCCAAGCCGTGGAGAGAGAGGGACGTGTGATATTGGGATGTGATTACATGTGTGTATATGTAATTATATATATATATATATATATATATATATATATATATATATATATATATACATATGCGTAGATATATAAATAAATATATATATACATAGCAAATTACACACAACCAGACATAAAAAAAAAAAAAAAAACATACACTAAAAGCCCTGCTTCTCCTGCGAGAGACCGACCTCTTTACGCAGAGGTACGGTGAGCGCAAAGGACGGAGCGCGAACATCAGCGATGAATAACTACAGAGTTGCAACCTTTACATCCGATTTAATGAAGAACGTTTGCGAGTACACTGAGTCGGTTTCTTATTCCGTGGCCGCGGGGGCATCCTCGTGGCGTCGCCTCGTCGGTCGGGGCCAGACCTTACTCTACGGTAGGAAGAAGGACCCTTGCTTACTGTTGCAAATGAGCATGTTGCAAGAGGCGTTCTGCACGTCAGTCGCCTTCGGCGCTACTGCCTTCCGGGAGAGTCTGAATTACCTGACCCACGCGACACTCTACAGGAACTGCTTGGACCAAGCGCCCGCAGACAAGATCGCTGACTTACTGGACGACGGGGAATCCGGCGTCAAAATCGAGTCGCTG
>BOPN01010691.1:20000-21047 GCA_017312705.2 Penaeus japonicus
TTATGTCTTGTTTACTGTTCATATATCGCTTAGCCTTAAAGCCTTATAGATTGGAGTAATTTTATCGTAAATTGTGATAAACATATCATAATTCAAGAAGCAAGTAAATTGAGTAAACTATCACTTCATTTCACGATTCAAAACTCTTCCGACGATACGAGAGATTAATATCCGTATTCAGTAGCACTATATGATACTACAGATCAACTGCAGTTCACAAAACTCATCTATAAATATGATTGAAGATACTCATGAAAAGTAAGCTTTTGCGAACAAGTAGAATTCGGAAGCTGTATTAAAGCAAGTACGCGAAATAACCCATAACATGCGATTGAAAATCTTCTGCAGCCCATTGCATCTACAGAGCGATAATAATGATAATGGTGATAATAATAATGATAGTGGTAATGATAATGATGACAAAAATGATAATAATAGTAATAATGATAATAACAATTATAAAGATGAGGATAATAATAATAATAATAATGATAATAATAACAATAATGATAACAATAATAGCAATGATAATAATAATAATAATAATAATAATAATAACAATAATAATAATAATTATAATGATAATGACAATAATAACAACAATAATAATAATAATGACAAAATTGACGCTAGTTACTCAACTCAGGTCTTCTTTCTACCCCCCCCCCCCCCCCGCCCCCACGCCCATCCCAACCTCCACTCCTCCACACATACCCACGTCGCTAGTTTCTTTTTTGACAGTATCAAGGTCAGCTGTTCTTCTAAATAATTCTAGTTGTACCAATTATGGGCTGCTATTTGCCTTGCATAAATTGAGAGATTGCCTAAATTGATTATACACTTCTTTTTCTTTTCCGTTTGTTGATAAATAATCAAGTTAGTGTGATTGCATGTCAGGGGGGCTCATATGTCCTATATAAGTTATTGAAAAAACTCAGAGGTAAACAGTGCCGTCGTGCAAGTCTCAGGAGGGAAGGAACAAGCAATTTCTTTTTGGGAAACTCCAGCTGCATGATCCCTTTTCCACCTGTGTGTGTGTGTGTGTGT
>BOPN01010693.1:2500-7500 GCA_017312705.2 Penaeus japonicus
TATTTTCTTTCTTATATCCCCTTCCCTTTTCTATCATTTATTCCCATATACCTCTTCCCTCTTTCCGTCCCTCATCTCTCCCCTCACTTATTCTTTTCCCCTCTCGCCTATCCCTATCTATCTATTCTCTCTTTTTTTCTCCGCCTTCCCCCTTTCTTATCATTCATTCCCCTTTTCGTCTTCCCCTCTTTCCTTTTCAATTCTCTCTCCTATTACTTTCCTTTCTTCTCTCTATTTTCCTCCGCCTTTCCCTTACTCTCCTTAGTCTCTTCCCCTCTGTTCTTCCCCTTTCCATTCGTTCAATCCAGCCTATCTCTTCTCTTCTCTCTTCTCTCCTCTTCTCTCATCTTCTCTTCTCTCCTCTTTCTGCCTCCCCCTATTCTCTTCCCCTCTCTCTCTTTTTCTTCATCTTATCTTTTTCCCACCTTTCTTCCTCCCCATTTCTCCCATTTTTCGTCCTCTTCTAATTCTCCTTCTCCCCCTTTCTTCCTCTTCCTATATTCCCTTCCTATACTCTTCTACTTTTACCTTCTTCTTATTGTCTCTCTCCCTTCTCCTATTCCCTTTCCCCCTCTTTCTTCCTCTTTCTCCCCTCTATTCTCCATTTTCTCTTCCTCCTATCTTTCCTTCCTCTTCGAATTTTTCTCCAAATTTTTTTTTTCCATCTTTCTCCCTCTTTTTATTCTCCTATTCCCCGTTCTTTCCTCCTTTTCTTCCCCTTCGCTCTCCCCTCATTTCCCTCCATCCTTGAGAGCAAAGGACCGGGAATTTCCATTTACTTTTTGAAAATAAAAACATCAACCTCATTGTAACATTTACTTCTCCCGTGGTTAGTTCATGCGAGTGGGAGAGAGAAAAAGAGGAAGGGAGGGAGAGAGAGAGAGAAAGAGAGAGAGAGAGAGAGGGAGAGGAAGGGAGAGGAAGAGAGAGATCCCTCGTCTTTCCCTTTCTCTCCTCTCTCCTTCCCCCTCTCCCTCCTCTTTCTCCCCCCCCCTTCCTCCCACTCTCCTTCCCTCCGTCTCTCCCCTTTCTCTCCCTCCCCTCCCTCTCCCCCCTCCCTCCTCCTTTCTCCTTCCCTCCTCCCCCTACCCCCTCCACCCTCCCCCTTACTCTCTCTTCCCTTTCTCCCTCCCCTCCCTCCGACTCTTCCTTCCCTCCGTCTCTCCTCTCTCCTCTCTCCCCCTCTCTCCCCTCCCTCCTCTTTCTCCTTCCCTCCTCCCCCTACCCCTCTACACCCTTACTCTCTCCTTCCCTTTCTCCCTCCCCTCCCTCCATTCTCTTCCTTCCCTCCGTCTCTCCCTTTCTCTCCTCTCTCCCTCTCTCCCCTCCCTCTTTCTCCTTCCCTCCTCCCCCTACCCCTCTACACCCTTACTCTCTCCTTCCCTTTCTCCCTCCCCTCCCTCCATTCTCTTCCTTCCTTAGTCCCTTCCCTTCGGATCCTAGGACAAAGGTTATCATGCTACATGAGTCTCCCCTCCCCTGATGAGCTCTCCCCGGGAATGTCGGCGAGGGACACGACTCAAGTTGTTTCTGTTTAAGTGTCGTTTTTTGTTTTTTTTCTTTCTTTTTTCATTTCGGTCTTTGTCACTTGGGTTTTTTTTCCTGTTTTATTTTACTTGGTATTCTTATTTCTATTTTCACTGGAATCTTTTCTTTTACTTCCAGTCAGGGGGATTGCGAAATAATCTTATCTTCAACACATTTCTATATACGTGTATGCTTTTCCTTTACATATGCATATATATATATATATATCTTTCTGTCTTTTCCATTTCTTATTTCACTCCCTCCCCCCACCTCTCTATCTGTCTTTTTCTACCTCTATCTTTGTTCTCTCTCCCTATTTCTCTCTCTCTCTTTTTCCTCCTCTATCTCCTTCATCAATTTCCTCTTCTAGTTTTCGCCATTTCCCTAACACCCTTTCTTCCTTCCCTTCCATATCCCTCTTTCTTCCCCCTCCCTCTTCTTATTCCCTCCCTCCTCCCCATTCACTCTTCCTCTTCCCTCCCTCTCTCCAACAGACAAACAACCACAACAACAAAAACAGACAAACAAAAAAGGAGCAAACAAACAAAGAAAACAATCTCTCCCATGGAACCGTTCGCCGGGAAGCAAATCCACACGAATCCGCGAACGCTCTCGCATTCATCCGCCTTCTACTGGATTCTACGACTCTCTCCTTAAGTATACGAACGCCTTCCTGACATTGGCTGAGGTCAGGAGGTCACGTGAGTCCCTCCGCAACTCCCCCCCCCCCTGCTTACCCCTCTCTCTTTTTCCCCCTTTTTTGAGAGGGGATGGGGGCGAGGGTGGGGGATGGGGGGGGGGATTTTAGAATTTTAGAAGGCAAAAGTTTTGTGGTTCGTGTCTCAGGGTCGATCGTTTGTGTGCGTGTGTGTGTGTATGTGTGTATCTGTGCCTGTGTGTGTGTGTGTGTGTGTGTCTGTGTGGTTTTGTGTGAATGTGTGTGTAGTTGTGTGGCTTTCTGTTTGTGTGTTTGTGGGTTCTTGTGTGGTTGTGTCGGTGTGTGGTTGAGTGTGTGCGTTTATATGTCTTTGCGTGTATGTGTGTATGTGTGCGTGTTTGTATGCGTTTGTATGTACATGTCTTTGCGTGTAGGTGTGTGTGGCTTTTTTCCCCTTTCTCTTATTTTCCTTTTTTAATTTGTTTCTTATTGTTATCACCTTCTTCACCTAAATTCTCTTATCATTTTCCTGTTTCATTCACTGCATATTCACCGGCCCCCCTTATCTCTCTCTCTCTTTCTCTCTTTCTCTCTCTCTCTCTCTCTCTCTCTCTCTCTCTCTCTCTCTCCCTCTCTCTCTCTCTCTCTCTCTCTCTCTCTCTCTCTCTCTCTCTCTCTCTCTCTCTCTCTCTCTCTCTCTCTCTCTCTCTCTCTCTCTCTCTCTTTCTCTCTCTTGTATTTCGTTTCCTTTGTCGGTTCCTTCTGTTTCCTTCTCTTTGCCTTTGTCCTCCTTTTTCAATTTTTCGTTCTCTTATGATAGTTGCAATACCTATGATGACAATAATAACCTTGATAATGAAAGTAATAATGATAACAAATATAATGATAATGATAATGATATTGTTAATGTCAGGGACGATAATAAGAGTAATAATGATAATAACAATGATAACAACTATGATGGTAATGATAATAACAACAATAAAGATTATAAGAATAATAGTGGTAATAATGATAATAGTAGTAGTAATGATGATAACAGCATTGATGATGATGGAGAGGATAAAAGTATGAATGATGCTGTAATGATGATAATAATAATAATGATGATAATCATCATTGCCAATGTTAGTAGTAGTAGTAATTGTATTGTGTGGGTGGGTATGTACTTGTGTGTGTGTTTGCAAGTGCATGATTGTGATTGCTTGTGCGAGTGTGTGTGCGTGTGTGTGTTTGTGAGTGTTTGTGTGTGCGTTCGTGTGTATGTGTGTATGTGCTTCTGTTTTTGTGAGTGTGTCTGTGTGTTTGCAAATATATGTTTTTTTGTTTGTAGTGTGTGACTGTAAGTGTGTGTATATGTGTATGTGTGTGCGAGTTGATATTTGCGTTTGTTTTGAACGAATGTGAATTTGAGAGAGAGACAGAGAGAGAGAGAGGAGAGAGAGAGAGAATGAGTGAGGGAGGCAGGCAGACAAATAGAGAGAATGAGATACAGATGGAAGATAAAAAAGGAGACAGAAAAGGTTATATTAGATTTTAGTAGCCATAAAGGAGAGGCCCGGTTTCTGAAGCACACACGAACACACACACACACACACACACACACACACACACACAAGCACGCACAGACGCTCATCTATATACAAAAAGAAAAAAAAACGCAAGCGCATGCACCCTTTTGAATATACGTGTGTTTGCTTGCACGTGCATGAGTGTATTATGTTAAAATCCAAAGCATTAAGAGACGTCCATGAGAATAATAGCCCAAAATATTATCTGAAAATAGTTTTCACTTTTCACTTTTTCATGCTCCTCTAACCTTATCTATTCGGATTTCCCTTTCAGAACGTTATTTTTTTTAATATTTTATTCTCTGCCTTTTTTTGTTTCGCTTTATCTCATCTTTATTGTCTCCTGCATTTTTTTTTTCTTTTTTCTTTTTTTTTTAGTCTTCCTCGCTTTTCTTTGTTTTTCCCTCTAACTTTTCCCCTCCTTAATTTTTTATATCTCTATTCGTATGTTCATATACCAATATATCTATTTATTTGCCCCCTGTTTCTTCTCTCCTTCTCTAGAAATTTAATTTGCTTGCTTATTTTCTTTGTGAACATAACTTTCAAAATCATCTTGCCGTATCTACAGTTACGTCATACTTATTAAACTGCCATTCAGATTATGGAAATAGAATTATGAAGAAATTCAGTATCATACTATTACCTTATTTGGGATTAGCTGTCTTTGTAAATTCTTATTCAACTACAAGGTTGAGTTGTCGCAGACACTGTTGCCTCTTACATACTTTATTCTCTCTTTTTTTTCATTTATTCCTGTATTTATTCATTTACCGTGATCATTTTGGTTACTTATCTATGCTTTTAAGTATGGATGGTTTTACTCTTTTAGGAGTCTTGATCATGCATTAACCATCACTCTCTGCTAAGGGTCACTATCGAACAATTCGCAACATGTGCAAAATAATCTTTGTCTCGAGTACATTTTTGATGGCGCCGTATTATCAAACTATACAACTGCCTATTGATTTGCATTATATTTACACACACACAAGAAAAATACTATTTATGCTTTTTTCTCCACCATTTAATTTCATTATAGATATTCTTGAGTGTTCATGATAACAATTTTCATAACTTAGTTCATAATTATCACAATACTTCCTTTCGCCATCACAAGCTACACTAACCCTCAACAGGTCACTATAATTACTATCATAATTCACAATCTGCCATAAGCTCTCACTATCTAACCTTGTATAAGATAGGGTACATGAAGTTAGTTATGCAAGGCAAGAGCACGT
>BOPN01010693.1:10000-13120 GCA_017312705.2 Penaeus japonicus
TAGCTGGCAGATGTATGCATACACACACACAATATATATATATATATGGATATATGTATATATATATATATATGTGTGTGTGTGTGTGTGTGTGTGTGTGTGTGTGTGTGTGTGTGTGTGTGTGTGTGTATGAGTGCGCGCGCGCGTGTGTGTGTGTGCTGTGTGTGTGTGCTTGTGTAAATATATGTATTTATATATAGTACATATCGATATCCATACACACATAAATACAGGAATAAAAGACTCCCGCCGCCCACGAGCAGCGGCGCCGTCCAGTGCGACACAGCTTGACCCGCATCGCCACAAGTTCACCCTTGCGGTTTGGCATTGACTCTGGCGGTCGCGAAAGGCTCGAATCCTTTCTCTAAAGTGTTAAAGGATTCAGGTGTCTATCCTCTCCTACTCGTCCTCCTTCCTCTCTTTTTTTCATCCTTTCCCTTCCTTGCCTCTTATTGCTTTCTTCTCAGAGCGTGAGGGTCATCTGATCGCCTCTCCCCCCCCCCACCTCTCTCCAATAGCTACCCCCTTAACCTCTGACGTTATCCCAGGCCGGTCGCATATTTTCGGTTTATTCTCTATTTTCCTCTTCGTTTTTTTCTCAGTTCCGTATTCATTGCTATGCTACGTGTACGGTACGTTTGTCTATGAAATAAAGATAAGAAATCTAAAAAGAAATGAGACAAGAATTAAGATTCATCGTGTAAATGGAAGCTGACAGAGGATTCCCGCCCTTGCGACATCCGCCCCTCGTCCGTGGCGGGGCGGGCCTCTTGGGGTCAGGTATAAAAGAAGGACCAACCAGCCAGAAGAGTCAGTGACACGTTAACTCCGGTCAGAGAAGGATCATCTGAAGTACAGCACTGCTAAAGGTAATGTAGAATACCTAAATAGTCGTCATGTGTTTATGTATGTATATATATATATATTATATATATATATGTATGTGTATATATATATGTATATATGTATATATATACATATATATATATATATATATATATATATATATACATATATATATATATATATATATATATATATATATATATATATATATATATTATGTATATATATATATATATTATATATATATATATATATTGTTCTGGATGTATTGCAATCTAGATTTCAATGTTGAAGACATTGTATGTTAAATGTTTGCACATGAAATATTGATAAATTAAAACTAACAGTTAATGTTGATGTCTTAAACATACATATGTTTGAATATGGACCTATATGTCTATTTCTATCTATATCCATATATAAACATATATATATAATATAATATAATATAATATATATATATACATACATATATATATGCATATATATATATATATATATATACATATACATATATATATATATATATATATAGGTAGATGAATATACACATGATATATACATGAAGGCATAGATACGTAAAAAGACACAAACTCTGGCAAATAGATAAAGAGATTTGTACTTTGCGCTCATGATGTTTATCATATTCTAGAGATACAGTTACACACACATGGCTAGTAGAGAGCTACTGACATGATATTTCCTCTTGCATACTGGGATTATTTTCTAGCATTGAAGTCTCGACAAGAAGTAAAGTTACCTTTAACCGTATTGTGATGTTCGCAACAATATTGATAATCTGGGGGAAGGTTGAATGTGTAGATAAAGAAGGCTAGCAGCTGATGCAAACACTACTGAAATCCAATTATTTAAATTTAGAATTACGTTTTGATGATAAATACTCCGTTTCAAAACATCGTTTCATAAGTACATCTCTATAAACACTTGCCTGCAATATTTTTTTTCCAAAGACTCTTGAATATAGAGAAAACATGTTTTGACATGACGCACTTTCCCTCCATGAAGAAAATCATCACCATGAAGGCTGTGTTCGTTCTCGCCCTCTGCATCGCCGCCGCCTCCGCCCGCTCCGCCTACCAGCTTCCCTCGGGCGTGGAGCTCCTGAGGTCGCAGGTGATCACCTCCTTCTCCTGCGCCGGCCGCCCCTATGGCTACTTCGCCGACGTGGCCAACGACTGCGCCATCTTCCACGTCTGCTACCCAGTCAACGACGAGCTCGGCAACGTGAGTCTTCCAGTGTTATCCTATTCCTCTTTTTTTGTTTTCTTTTTTGAAGGACTGTGTTTCCTGCAGTTCATCTCCACTTTTTTTTTTTCTTTTTTTTTTTTTGTCTCTTATTACATGACGAAGTGTTTAGGGTTTTTGTTCCCGATAACCTTCCATCACGCAAGTACCCTTACATACCGTCTTCAGTGTGACCTAAACCTGGCCCTGTGCTGCCTCGCTTCCCGCAGATCATCGAGGAGGCCCAGTTCT
Source organism: Penaeus japonicus (assembly GCA_017312705.2). Taxonomy (NCBI): domain Eukaryota; kingdom Metazoa; phylum Arthropoda; class Malacostraca; order Decapoda; family Penaeidae; genus Penaeus; species Penaeus japonicus. Next base: position 12,344 of record BOPN01010693.1, read on the forward strand.
CGTTCCTGTGCGGCAACCAGACCGTGTTCAGCCAGGAGTCCCTCACCTGCGCCCACCCTGAGGAAGCCTTCCCCTGCGACCAGGCCGAGACCCTCTACGACCTCTCCAACGCTGACTTCGGCAAGATCCCCGAGACCTTCTAGGGGCTTCATCTCCTTCACCCTCATCCTCGAAGACGCGCCGTGAACTAACGATGACATATTTGTCCTGTCGTGCGAAAAAGAGCTCGTTCAACTGGCGCACCCGAGTGTCGTCCTTGGCAAACGATGCACCTATCATGCTTCTGGTATTTTCTCCTAATTTCCCCGAACGTCCTTCTTTTATGTCTTAGTGAGTACTGAGTTTTTATTCGAGAGCCTGTGACAGCTTGGAGACTACCTAGCTAATCCTGTCCAGTAGATCTGGGCTTTTCTACCACCCTGGCGGCCTGCAGTTGACCTGTCCACCACAGGGAAATAGACGATAAATGAATTTGATTGCTGTCTCTTATTCGATCGTCCTCTTTTGAAACTACCGGCTCCGGACACGAAAACCGGCAAAAACATGAAAGAAATTTATGTGTGTGGAATGGTTTCTATCCGGATTTATATAAACATACGTACAAGCATCCATACATCCACATAAATATATATATATATATATATATATATATATATATATATTTATTTATTTATTTATATAAATATATATATATATATATATATATATATATATATATATATATATATATATATATATAAATGCATATAAGTATATATACACAGACACACACATATG
>BOPN01010694.1:20000-21014 GCA_017312705.2 Penaeus japonicus
GAGAGGGGGGGAGGGGGCAGAGAGAAAGAGGGGGAGATGAGAGAGAGAGAGAGAGAAAGAAGAAAAAGAAGAAGAAGAGAGAGAGAGGGGGGGGGGAGGAGAGAGAGAGACAGAAAGAGAGAGACAGAGAGAGAGAAAGAGAAAGAGAGAGAGAAAGAAAGAGAGAGAGAGAAAGAGGGGGAGACTTGCAGATAATTTTAGAGCGATTTAAGAAAGCTTTTCCGAAGGATATTGCTCTGTATTTGGATGAGAAAGAGGTAAAAGATGGTCAGAAAGCTGCAATTTTGGAAGATAGGTATGCAATGACTCACTTTTTTTTTCTTTTTTTTTCTCGTAAGGTCACAAGGTCATGCTGGTGGAAAAGGTAATGTAAGGCACAGGATGAGTAGACAGGAAGTAAGGGAGGTTCCGAGACATTTAAGTGTTGCAGTTGGAGAAGAACAAAGGTCTCCCAAATCATGCTTTTATTGTAAGCAGACGGGGCACGTTATTGCAAACAGCTTAAAGCTTAAGAAAAGGAAGGGTGAGCAGGTTCTGTGGTTTGTGCCGCTGGGGAGAACTGACGCTGCGCCGTAAATACGTGTGAAAAGAGCACGACTTTTGAACCATTTATGTTCGATGGCTCGGTTTCCGTCAGTGCGGCGAGTGTGTTGAATACCCTGTTCGGATTTTGCGTGACACGGCAGCATCCCACAGTATCATGTTAAAAGGTGTTTAAGTAAGTGTATTTGGAAAGCAAAGTTTTTCAGGTTCGATTACGGTGGCCGCCCAAGACTCTCCCTGTGACTGGTGTGACATATATAATGTGGAGCGATTTAACGGGTTCAAGTGTGGTTCCAGAACCTGTGGTGACTTTCACACCAGGTAATGTAGGTAGCACAATTTCGCTCGAGAGCCAATAACCTGATCTGTTTCCTTGTTGTGCTGTCACCAGAAGTATGTCTCTTAGAAACAGAGAGACTGTAGTACTGAAAGTGATGCACTCGAGGACCCTTGTAATGATTTATTTATTGA
>BOPN01010695.1:2500-5000 GCA_017312705.2 Penaeus japonicus
AAGAGAGAATGAGGACGAAAAGAGAGGAAGGAAAACACAAAATAAGTTTTCTTTTTGTTTTTGTTTTACTCAAAATATAAACCGAAACGCTCTCTTTAAAACCATCAAGTGGAACGAGGTAAGAGAAAGAGAAAGAGAAAAAAAAAATAATACACACATACAAGAAAAGGTATGAATAAATATCTAAATGAATACGTAAGTTCGTAATGAATAAATATATGAATGAATAAGTAACTGAATGAATAAGCGTGAGAAATGGTATTACGATAGAGACGTAAATCAATCAATAAATTAATATATAAACGACTAAACAGACAAGAAAATAAATGAATAACTACATGAATAATGAATTAAAAGAAGAAAAGGAAGGAAAAAAAAAAGAAAGAAAAAAGTCTAACACCGGTCCAAACTTTGCTGTGTGTGCCCAGCCGACCTAGCTATAAAAGGTGTACACTAAAGGTAGATATCGCTCATGTACATAGCATCCCTTTGTTTACATAATCTGTATGTATGTCTGTTTATGCCGGTGTCCGCTTCTCTTTTGTAAACTTTTTTTGTTGTTGTTGTTGTTGTTGTTGTTGTTGGTGGTGGTGGTGTTCTGTCTCCGCCTCTCTCTCTGTTTGTATCTTTGTCTGTCTGTATCTCTTTCTGTCTGTATCTGTGTGTATCTGTATCTCTTTCTGTCTGTATCTGTGTGTGTCTGTCTCTCTCTCTCTCTCTCTCTCTCTCTCTCTCTCTCTCTCTCTCTCTCTCTCTCTCTCTCTCTCTCTCTCTCTCTCTTTCTGTGTGTGTGTGTGTGTCTGTCTCTATCTCTCTCTATCTACCTACCTATTTATCTAGCTATCTCTATCTCTTTCCTCCCCCCCCCCCTCTCTCTCTCTCTCTACCTACCTACCTATTTCAATCTCACTCCTCACTTTCTCACTTCCCCCTCCCTCCGTATTTGTGTTCATTTCTATTTGTTGCTATCATTGTATATCCCCCCCTCCCCCCCCGTCTTTCTCACTCGCCTGTTCTTTCTTTCTAGAGAGAGAGAGAGAGAGAGAGAGAGAGAGAGAGAGAGAGAGAGAGAGAGAGAGAGAGAGAGCGAGAGAGAGAAAGCGAGAGCGAGAGAGTAAAAGAGGAGAAAAAGATACAGGAGAAGAGGAGCGACGGAAGATATGTGTTCGAAGAGGGATCTCAGATAAAAGCACACGCGGTCGGGCGGGCTGGCTGAAGTGGACACGGGGAGTGGAGTGCGGTGGACTGAGTGCGGTGGAGTGGAGTGAGAGTGATCAATAAGAAGTTTAGGGCGCGAGCGTATGGAGAGGGGGGGAGGGGGGGCGTGGGGCGGAGACAACACGTACAGAAGGTTGACCTCGAAGGGTTGGAGGATAGGGGGGTTAGGGAGGGTGGGGAGGGTGGAGGAGGGAGTGGTGACATGTGGGGATGAGGAGGAGAGTGGGGGAAGGGAGAGAGGGGAAAGAAAAAGGGGAAAAGGAAGGGGAAGGGAGAGAGTTGGTGATAGGGGTGTCTAGAGGCACATACCGCAATAATCTGTCGTTATTGGTAGCCTATGAAGAGGCGTTGCTCTTATCATAGGTCATGATTGAGCTATTTGTGTGTGATGAGGATCCCCCCTCCCCCCTCTTCCTCTGCCTTTGGTTCGACAGATAGGCAGACTCTCTCTCCGTCTTTCGCTTTGTCTCTTTGTAAGTCTTTATCTGTTTGTCTGAGTCTCTCTCTCTTTCTCTTTCTCTCTCTCTCTCTCTCTCTCTCTCTTTCCTTTGATTCCATCCACCCTTCTCTCCCCTCACTCTATCCTTCTTTCTCCCTTTCCCTCTCGGCAGAAGACGAAACCACACGGAGGCCACTCCTTGTCGTCGTGGTGAAGGACTCTACAGCAGGAGAGACGCTCCGGCAGGAGGGATTTTATGGGAGGAAGGACTGTGCGACAGGGATGACTAAGCGACTAAGGAGGACTCTCCCTCAAGAGAGACTTTACAGCAGGGAGGAGTCTGCTGAAGGGAGGACCTTTCGGGAAGGACTCTCCTGTAGAAGGGACTTTACGGCTCGTTATGTGAGAGGCGTTCCGAGGGTCCTGAGGGGAGAGCGGGAGCGGCGCCCCTGGATTCGGACGTTGCAACTGGCATTCATTACAGCAGATGGATGACGGGGGGTATAGGCCCGGGTGGGGAGGGCAGGGGGTGGGTGCGGGTGCGGGGGGGGGGGTTCACTTGGATGGATGGACTGGGGGATGGGGGAGGGGGGGCAGGGTAGGGTAGGGAGGGGTAGAGATAGGAGCAGGCGAAGGGGGGAGGGAGGAAGGGAAGGGAGAGGTAAGGAAAGGGGAAGGTAAGGAAGGGATGGGGAGGGAAACGGGAAGGAGAGGAGAGAAAGGGGAGAGGACAGGGAGGAGAGGGAGAGAAAGGAAGGGAAAGGGGAAGGAAAGGGGAGGGAAGGCCAAGGGAAGGTAAGGAAGGGATGGGGAGGGAAAGGGGTAGGAGAGGGGAGGAAGGGG
>BOPN01010696.1:5000-10000 GCA_017312705.2 Penaeus japonicus
CTCCCCCTTCTCCTCCACTCCCCTTCTTTCTACCACTCTTCTCTATCCCCCTCCCACTCCCTCCCCTCCCTTCTCTATTCCCCTCCTCCCTTCTCCCTTCTCCCTCCTCCCCCTTCCCCTTCACATCCACTCCCCTCCTTTCACCACTCTCCTCCCTCCTCCTTTCTCCCCCTCCCCCTCTCCCCTCCCCCTCCCCCTTCTCACCCACTCCCCTCCTTTCACCACTCTTCTCTATCCCCCTCCTCCCTCCTCCCTTCTCTATTCCCCTCCTCCCCTCCTCTTTCTCCCCCCTCCCCCTCCCCCTTCTCACCCCGCTCCCTCCTTTCACCCTCTTCTCTATCCCCCTCCTCCACCTCCTCCCTTCCCTCTCTTCCCCCCCTCCCTCCCTCCCCTCCCTTCTCCCCCCCTCCCCCTTCCCCTTCACATCCACTCCCCTCCTTTCACCACTCTCCTCCCTCCTCCTTTCTCCCCCTCCCCCTCTCCCCTCCCCCTCCCCCTTCTCACCCACTCCCCTCCTTTCACCACTCTTCTCTATCCCCCTCCTCCCTCCTCCCTCCTCCCTTCTCCCCCCTCCCCCTTCTCATCCACTCCCCTCCTTTCACCACTCTCCTCCCTCCTCCTTTCTCCCCCTCCCCCTCTCCCCTCCCCCTCCCCCTTCTCACCCACTCCCCTCCTTTCACCACTCTTCTCTATCCCTCCCTCCCTCCCTCCCTCCCTCCCTTCTCCCCCCTCCCCCTTCTCATCCACTCCCCTCCTTTCACCACTCTTCTCTATTCCCCTCCTCCCTCCTCCCTTCTCCCCCCTCCCCCTTCCCCTTCTCATCCACTCCCCCTCCTTTCACCACTCTTCTCTATCCCCCTCCTCCCTCCCCCTCTCCCTCCCTTCTCCCCCTCCCCCACCCTCCCCCCTCTCATCCACTCCCCTCCTTTCACCACTCTTCTCTATTCCCCTCCTCCCTCCTCCCTTCTCCCCCTCCCCCTCCCCCTCCCCCTTCTCCTCCCCCTCCTCCCCCTGCCCTCTTCTCTATTCCCCTCCTCCCTCCCTCCCTTCTCCCCCTCCCCCTCCCCCTCCCCCTTCTCATCCACTCCCCTCCTTTCACCACTCTTCTCTATTCCCCTCCTCCCTCCTCCCTTCTCCCCCTCCCCCTCCCCCTCCCCCTTCTCATCCACTCCCCTTCTTTCACCACTCTTCTCTATCCCCCTCCTCCCTCCTCCCTTCTCTATTCCCCTCCTCCCTTCTCCCTTCTCCCTCCTCCCCTTCCCCTTCTGCTCTCCCTCCTTTCACCACTCTCCCTCCCCTCCTCCTTTCTCCCCCTCCCCCTCTCCCCTCCCCCTCCCCCTTCTCACCCACTCCCCTCCTTTCACCACTCTTCTCTATCCCCCTCCTCCCTCCTCCCTTCTCTATTCCCCTCCTCCCTCCTCCTTTCTCCCCCCTCCCCCTTCCCCTTCACATCCACTCCCCTCCTTTCACCACTCTCCTCCCTCCTCCTTTCTCCCCCTCCCCCTCCCCCCTCCCCCTTCTCATCCACCCCCCTCCTTTCACCACTCTTCTCCATCCCCCTCCTCCCTCCTCCCCCCCCTCCCCCACTCCCTTGCAACGAGATGATGCAATTAGTTCGGCTGATGGCGGCAACGACTCGATCGTTACATGTGATGGACGAAGTTTAAGAGTGCGTCTCTGGGTGTGGGTTTGTGTGTGCGTGGAGGCGTGGGGGCGTTGTGTTTGAGGGGTGGGGGCGGGGGTTGTGGGTGTATGAGGAAGTTGTGAGGGGGGGACTGGGGCTGAGGTTGTAGGGGGTTGGTAGGGGTTATAGGCTTGGTTGTGGAAATGTGGTTGTGGGAAGCTGTGTCCGTTAGTGTGTTTCTTTTTCTGTAAGTGTATTTTTAAGTGTGTCACTGTCTGTATTCCAGTGTGAATGTATTTGTATATGTGTACACATCTGAAAAAAACAATCTACGTATATGCATGTCTGTCCACACATCAGATTCAATTCAAAGACCCACTTATAATACGCCGCATTATCATTCTTTCTCTAGCTGGACCAAACAATCTTAGAAGCGTGACGTCAGAGGGTTTGGGGCTTTAGATGGGCGTAGCGATTAAGACGGGCGTGAATGAGCAAATAGGCGTGAAAGATGTAAGAAGGCGTGATGACCTTGGTTGACCTCATGGGTGATGATCCATGGTCGTAGAGGCGGGCGTGGTGGTGCAGCGATATCCATAATGTCTAATATTAATGTGTCTTGTAAGATATTTCCCAGGGTGAGGATGCTATTTCTCTATATACATCATTCTATTTTATTTTCTCCTTCTCTCTTATTATCAACATTATCAATGTCATTTTCCTCATTATCCTTTTCCTTATTATTGTTATAATTTTATGATTACTGCTATTATTACTATCATGATTAAGATTATTATTGTCATCATTTTCATTATCGTTTTCGTATTATTATCATCATTATCAATATTATCATTATCATTATTATCATCATCATTTTCATTATCATCATTATCATGATTTAATGATGATCCTTTTTTTCTCCTTCGCGTCCTTTTTTGTTATTTTTCTTTTACTTTTCGCCTTGTTTCTTTCTTTATATGTAAATGTTGATGGAATTATGTTTCTTTCTCGTCTGATTCTGTACAATTCTCCCCTTTTTTTCTTGTTTTATTTTCTGTTCCAATTTCAATCTGTTTTCTTTCTTTTTTTCTTGTTCCTTTACAATCTAAAATATTTTCAGTAGTTTATCCCCAAAGGAAAATCTTCTGTCCCGATACTCATTGTCGAGGCAAAGGGAGTTTCCTCATACATTTGACCTCAGAGACAACAAACACCCTCTTGTGGGCGGAAATTATACACGAAATTAATGAAGAGCAGTTCCAGTATATATATATATATTTTTTTTTTTTTTCTAAGGGTTGGTTATAAAAGCAGTATTCAGATTATATCCTGAAGTTCTGTACTCAAGCTTGCTAATTAAACTACTTGATTCTATGATAAAAGTTCTTAATTACTGGAGTTTGTCCGCAATTCCGATTTTGCCGCCGTCGCCACCGCCGCGGTCTGAGTTAGACGCCGCGGGGAGACTTTATTTAGCCGGCAGGGGTTCGCTTAACGTTTTGCTTTGGTAGTGTTATTAAGATTTTCAGTTGCCACTATATCTATTTATCACTTTTATTAACTGGAAAGTTGATATAACTTATATTATAATGATTTTCCGTATCAATGCTATTCATTCATTAGATCCTGTGTATTAATCAGGTAATTCATTCTGATCCAAATACTGTGATGTATTTATGAACGTGTATGAACGTGCATGAACGTGTATGAACGTGTATGAACGTGTTTGAACGTGTATGAACGTCCTCCATCTCTCTGCACTATGTTCAGTGAAATTTATTCTTTAATGAAATGTTATTCGTGTGGCTGTCGCTGTGTTGGGGAGGCTCTGTGCAACATAATGGTTTCAATTGTTGTTGATATTGATTCTTTTGTTGCGATTATCGGTGTTGTTTGGAGGAGTATCGTTATTTGTGTTATTGATGTTATCTTTACTATTCTTGTTATCTTTTTGATTATTTTCATTAATTATATTAGCAGTTATAATGGCAGTAATAATGAAAATGTTCATGATAATGGTGATGATAATGGTATCATCATTATTATCATTATCATTATGATCTTTATTGTCATAATTATTTCATAGTTATTATTATTAAAACGGTAATGGTAATGATGATTATACGGATGGTCATTGTAATGATAATAATAATCATCTACTGACCAGAAAATCTTTCATTGCTCTTCAGTAAACAAATGAAGTGGCAGCTATTGCAATCTCATCAATCTTGCCAAATAAATATACCTATCTTTTCTTTTCTTTTTTCTTTTTACTTCAGAGAAGTATGTTTGATGGTCTCGAAGCTGATATTGCTTTTTTATTGTTATTTGTGCATGATATCAAAGATAATTTTGGAATAAAAGCTCGTCATTATACCATAAACGTTTTTAATTATGTCTTTACATTAGATCCTGAATTTCGTATCTTTATACATATCTTGCTGAATAGTGTTGTCTACATAAAACAGTATGGAGCAACGAATGTTTAAACATAGAAAATGGAACGGACAATGAGCAAGTGTCTTAATCACAACGAAAACAGAAATTTGTCACGACATTTCAGAAGAGTCAAATCCATTGCCATCAGAATGCGGTTTAAATTACGCAATTGTAAGAGGATTTGAGATTCGTGAGCAGAGAGTCTCCCTCGATATCTAAAGCTTCAAATCTCTGTCATGACGTCATCAGGGAGAAACATAAACAAAAGCACGTGAGCGAAATGAGAAAGAGGACCCGAACATAGATCACGGTACACTTCCACGCAGTTTCTTTTAAGTGCTTCAGTTTATTTTTTTTTCTGTAAGGTTTACTGAGGGTGGTCATGCCGGAGAAAAAAAATAACCATGGAGTTATAAAGCTAAATGGTTAAGGTGTCACCTGTCATTTTCACTTCTAAGTTCTGTTCTACTTCGTCAGAGAGGATCTCGGCCATCAAGCCTTCCTACTAACTCCCTTTGCGGGATGGACGAAAGAGCAATTGCGTAAGAACTTGATTCAGTGAGTGACTGCAGCGCAAAGTTTTATATAATATGCATGTCCCAGTTTGATTAAGGAATGTTGTATGTGTAGATATAATAACAGAATTTGAGGTTAGAAAAAATGGCTGTTGAAGTAGTAATAGTAGTTGTTGTCATATCTACAGTAGTTATGGTGTAGAAGTAGAATCAAGTGCATAGGGGAGTGATATTTATCAGAGAAGTAAAAGTTGTTTGTGTTACTGTATATTAGAGGCAGCCACAGTAACGGAGATGATTTATGCCCATCTGCGTTTTCTTTCTCTCTTTCTCGTGGTCATATTATGAAGTTACTGTTATTCTCGATCTTGCTTAGTATTCTAACCAACGGTCCTATTATGTTTCAAAAATATCTTCTTCAT